>JANJXV010000041.1:9927500-9962500 GCA_024803745.1 Megascapheus bottae | reverse complement strand
CGTAGGAGGTTCAACGGCAAAATACAGTATCCATTACACAGGATGAAATCTTCCAAGAAGTAAAAGCAGACACCTTGAATCTGCTTAGGAGACAATGAACGACCACGTTAACCGAACAACTCCTAGCAGATAGAGCATTGTCGGTGGCAGTAGGGTCCCCATTGTACATTGAAGTTACTTGTGGTAGAAGAAATGAGCAGGTTTACACAGAACATATCAAACTAGATAGAGCAATGTCAATGGTAGCTCCGTTTCCGTTGTACAAGATGAAGTACCACGCTGAAATAAAAGCAGATACACTGAAGGTACAGGGGGAGAAATAAAATACCCCGCTTAGACAAAAGCGATCTTAGCAGATTGAACAATTCCCTAGGAAGTTAAAGGCAAAATCCAGTACCAATTGCACTGGATGAAATCGTCAAAGAAGTAACACGAGATACATTGAAGTTGCTTGTGGTCAAAGAAATGAGCACGTTCACAAGAACAACTCTAGGAGACAGAGCAAACTCGGTGGAGCTACAGTCTCCCTTGTACCTCCTCAGGGACCACGACGAAATAAAAGCTGGTAAACTGAAGTTGAACGCTTAGCAGAAAGAGCAATGCCGAAGAAATTTGAACGGCAAAATCCAGTAAGCATTACACTGGAGGAGAACGTCCAAGAACTGACACCAGATACATTGAACTTGCTTCTGGTAGAAGAAATGTCCACGCATACACAAAACAACTCTTAGCAGATAGAGCTATATGAGTGGAAGTACTGTCTCGGTTGTAGTCGATAAAGAACCAAGCAGAAATAAAAGCAGGTACACTGAAGTTGAACAAGGAAGAATGAAATATCCCGATTAGACAAGAAGTTCCTCAACAGAAAGACCAAACCTAACCCTAAGCCTAACGCTAACGCTAACCATAATCCTAACACAAACCCTAAGCCTAACCCTAAACGAAACTCTAAACATAACGCTAACCCTAACCCTTACCGTTTCCCTAACCCTAACCCTAAACCTAAACCTAAACCTAACCCTAACCCTAAACCTAAACATAACCCTAAAGCTAACCCTAACCCTAAACTTTAACGATTCCCTAACCCTAACCCTAAATCTAAACCTAACCCTAACCCTAACCCTAACCCTAAAGCTAATCCTAATCCTAAACCTAAACCTAACCCTCACCCTTACCGGACCCTAACCCTAACCCTAACCCTTACCGTTTCCCTAACCCTAATCCTAACCCTAACCCTAACCCTTACCGTTTCCCTAACACTAACCCTAACCCTAAACCTAACCCTAACCCTAACCCTTATCGTTTCCCTAACCCTAACCCTAACCCTAACGCTAAACTTAACCCTAACCCTAACCCTAACCCTATCCTTAACCCTAAACCTAAACCTAACCCTAACCGTAACCCTTACGGTTTCCCTAACCCTAAAACTAACCCTTACCGTTTCCCTAACCCTAAACCTAAACCTAATCCTAACCCTAACCCTTACCCTAACCCTTACCGTTTCACTAACCCTAACCCTTACCCTAACCTAATGCTAACCCTTACCCTAACCCTTAACGTTTCCCTAACCCTAACCCTAACCCT
This sequence comes from Megascapheus bottae, assembly GCA_024803745.1. Taxonomy (NCBI): domain Eukaryota; kingdom Metazoa; phylum Chordata; class Mammalia; order Rodentia; family Geomyidae; genus Megascapheus; species Megascapheus bottae. Next base: position 9,960,916 of record JANJXV010000041.1, on the reverse strand, counting down.
AAGCCTAACCCTTACCCTAACCTTAACCCTAACCCTAACCCTAACACTAAACCTAACCCTAACCATAACCCTAACCCTTACCCTAACTCTAACCCTAAACGTAAGCCTAACCCTAACCCTAACTCTAACGCTAACCCTAACCCTAACCCTAAACCTAACCCTAACCCTTACACTAATCCTAACCCTAACCCTAACCCTAACCCTAACACAAACCCTATCCTTAACCCTAAACCTAAACCTAACACTAACCCTAACCCTTACCGATTCCCTAACCCTAAACCTAACCCTAACCCTAACCCTAAACCTAATCCTAACCCTAAACCTAACCCTTACCGTTTCCATAACCCTAACCCTAACCTTAAACCTAACACTAAACCTAACCCTAACCCTAACCCTAACCCTAACCCTAACCGTTATCATTTCCCTAACCCTAACCCTAACCCTTACCGTTTCCTTAACCCTAACACTAACCCTAACCCTAACACTAAACCTAACCCTAAGCCTAACCCTAACCCTAAACCTAACCCTATCCCTAACCCTAACCCTAATCCTTATCGTTCCCTAAACCTAACCCTAACCCTAACGCTAAACCTAACCCTAACCCTAACACTAACCCTAACCCTAACCCTTACCGTTTCCCTAACCCTCACCCTAACCCTAACCCTAACTCTAACCTTAACCCTTACCGTTTTCCTAACCCTAACCCTAACCCTAACCCTAACACTAACCCTAACACTAAACCTAACCCTAAACCTAACCCTAAACCTAACCCTAACCCTAACCCTAAGCGAAACCCTAACACCAACCCTAAGCCTAACCCTAACCCTAACCCTAACCCTAACCCTTATCGTTTCCCTAACCCTAACCCTAACCCTAACCCTTACCGTTTCCCTAACCCTAACACTAACCCTAACCCTAACACTAAACCTAACCCTAAGCCTAACCCTAACCCTAAACCTAACCCTATCCCTAACCCTAACCCTAACCCTAATCCTTATCGTTCCCTAAACCTAACCCTAACCCTAACGCTAAACCTAACCCTAACCCTAACACTAACCCTAACCCTAACCCTTACCGTTTCCCTAACCCTAACCCTAACCCTAACCCTAACCTTAACCCTTACCGTTTTCCTAACCCTAACCCTAACCCTAACCCTAAATCTCACCCTAACACTAACCCTAACACTAAACCTAACCCTAAACCTAACCCTAAACCTAACCCTAACCCTAACCCTAAGCGTAACCCTAACACCAACCCTAAGCCTAACCCTAACCCTAACCCTAACCCTAACCCTAACCCTAACACTAACACTAACCCTAACCCTAAACCTAACCCTAACCCTAATGCTAACAATAACGCTAACGGTAACCCTAACCCTAACCATAACCCTAAAACTAACCCTAACCCTAACGCTAACCCTATCCCTAACGCTAACCCTAACCCTAACCCTAACCCTATCCCAAAACCCAACCCTAAACCAAACCCTAACCCTAACCCTAAACCCTAAACCCAAACCTAACCCTTACCGTTTCCCTAACCCTAACCCTAACCCTAACACTAACACTAAACCTAACCCTAACCCTAACCCTAACCCTTACCGTTTCCCTAACCCTAACCCATACCGTTTCCCTAAACCTAACCCTAACCCTAACCCTAACCCTAATCCTAACCCTAACGCTAACCCTAACCCTAACGCTAACCCTAAACCTAACCCTAAACCTTACCGTTTCCCTAACCGTAAACCTAACCCTTACCGTTTCCCTAACCCTAACCCTAACCCTAACCCTAACCCTAACTCTAACCCTAACCCTAACCCTAACCCTAAACCTAACCTTAACCCTAACCGTAACCCTAACCCTAACCCTTACTGTTTCCCTAACCCTAACCCTAACCCTAACGCTAACACTAACCCTAACCCTAACACTAACCCTAACCCTTACCGTTTCCCTAACCCTAACCCTAACCCTAACCCTAACCCTTACCCTAAGCATAACACTAAACCTAACCCTAACACTAACCCTAACCCTAAACCTAACAGTAATTCTAACCCTAATCGTAAACCTAACCGTAACCCTTACCGTTTCCCTAAACCTAACACTAACCGTAAACCTAACCTTAACCCTAACCCTAACCCTAATGCCTACCCTAACCCTAACCCTACCGCTTACCCTTACCCTAACCCTAACCCTAACCCTAACCCTAAGCCTTACCGTTTTCCTAACCCTAACACTAAACCTATCCCTAAACCTAACCCTAACACTAACCCTAACCCTAACCCTATTGCCTACCCTAACCCTAACCCTACCGCTTACCCTTACCTTAACACTAACCCTAACCCTAACCCTACCCTAAGCCTTACGGTTTTCCTAACCCTAACACTAACCCTATCCCTAAACCTAACCCTAACCCTAACCCTAACCCTAACCCAAAACCTAACTTTAACCCTAACCCTAACCCTAACCCAAAACCTAACTTTAACCCTAACCCTAACCCTAATTCTTACCATTTCCCTAACCCTAACCTGACCCTAACCCTAACCATAACCCTAAAACTAAACCTAAACCTAACCCTAACCCTCACCCTTACCCTTACCCTAACCCTAACCCCAAACCTAACCCTAACCCTGACCCTAACCCTTACCGTTTCCCTAACCCTAACGCTAACCCTAAACCTAACCCCAAAGCCTAACCCTAAACCTAACGCTAACCCTAACCCTAACGCTAACCCTAACCCTAACCCTTACCGTTTTCCTAACCCTAACCCTAACCCTAACCCTAACCATACCCTAACCCTCAACCTAACCTTCACCCTAACCGTAACCCTAACCTAACCCTAACCCTAACCCTAACCCTAACCCTAACCCTTACCCTCACCCTAACCCTAACCTTAACCCAAACCCTTACGCTTACCCTAAACCTAACACTAACCCTAAACCTAGTCCTAACCCTAACTCTAAACCTAACCCTAACCCTAACCCTTACCGTTTCCCTAACCATAACATTAACCCTAACCCTAACCCTAACGCTAACCCTAACCCTAAACCTAACCCTAACCCTTACCGTTTCCCTAATCCTAACCCTAAACCTAACCCTAACCCTAACCCTAACCCTAACGCTAACCCTAACCCTAACCCTTACCGTTTCCCTAACCCTAACCCTAACGATAATACTAACCCCAACCCTAACCCTAACCCTTACCATTTCCCTAACACTAACCATAACCCTAACCCAAAACCTAACCCTAACCCTAATCCTAACCCTAACCCGACCCCTAACCCTAAACACAACCCTAACCCTAACCCTAACCCTTACCGTTTCCCTAACCCTAACCCTAACCCTAACCCAAAACCTAACCCTAACCCTAACCCTAAGCCTAACACTAACACTAAACCTAACCCTAACCCTTAACGTTTCCCTAACCCTAACCCTAACCCTAACAATAAACCTAACCCTAACCCTAACCCTAACCCTAACCCTTACCGTTTCCCTAACCCTAACCCTAACCCTTACATTTACCCTAACCCTAACCTTAACCCTAACACATACCGTTTCCCTAACCCTAACCCTAACCCTAACCCCAACCCTAATCCTAAACCTAACCCTAACCCTAACGCTAACCCTAACCCTAACCCTAACCCTAACCCTTACCCTAAACCTAACCCTAACCCTAAACCTAACGCTAACGCTAACCCTCACCCTAAACCTAAACCTAACCTTAACCCTTACCGTTTCCCTAACCCTAAACCTAACCCTAACCCTAAGCCTAACCCTAACACTAACCCTAAGCCTAACCCCAACCCTAACCCTTACCCTTACCCTAAACCTAACCCTAACCCTAACCCTAACTCTTACCGTTTCCCTAACCCTAACTCTAACCCTAACGCTAACCCTCACCCTTACAGTAAACCTAACACCAACCCTAACCCAAACACTAACCCTAACCCTAAACCTAACCCTAACCCTAACGCTAACCCTAACCCTAACGCTAACCCTAACCCTAACCCTAACCCTAATCCTAACACTAAACCTAACCCCAACCCTAATTCTAACCCTAACCCTAACCCTTATCGTTTCCCTACCCCTAACCCATACCGTTTCCCTAACCCTAACCCTAACCCTAACCCTAACGCTAACCCTAACCCTAACCCTAAACCTAACCCTAGTCCTTACCGTTTACTAACCCTAACCCTAAACCTTACCGTTTCCCTAACCCTAACCTTAACACTAAACCTAACCCTAACCCTAACACTAATCCTAACCCTAACCCTAAACCTAACCCTAACCCTAACCCTAACCCTAACCCTAACCCTTAACGTTTACTTAACCCTAACCCTAACCCTAACCCTAACGCTAACCCTAACCCTAACCCTAACCCTAAACCTAACCTTAACCCTAACCCTAACCCTAACCCTAACCCTTACCGTTTCCCTAACCCTAACCCCAACCCTGTTGGGGACCGACTGTGGGGTCAATGACCTTGGACCTGACCTTGGACCTACACAACTGTATACACAAGGAAGTAACTCTTATCATGATGACTTTAAGCAATGTCAATCAGTTCTTATCATGATGACTTTAAGCAATGTTAATCCTTTCTCATTTATCCTATATGTGATTTGTTTACTATTTTATATGAATGTAGCCTCTGGCAACTCCCTAGTTTTAAGAAGAGTATTTAAGGTTGGAACTTAAAATAAACGAGAGAGACTCTTAGGCGGCAGTCTGGAGCTCACAGTCTTCTTGGACTGCTGACTTGGGCTGTAGTCCTCCCGAACTCCATCTGTTTGTCTCTCTTCTATTTTTTCCTAGTCCTTGCCCTTATTTCAGGAATCCCAATCCGCGAACCCTGGTTTGCTGCCGGCTGGCCCCGGCAACTGGCGCCCGAACAGGGACCTGAAAATCTGGGACAAGGTGAAGGACCCCCCCTGTGGTGAGTAACACGTCGTAGGACTATTAGGAGAGTGTATAGTCAGGAGAAAAAATTATGGGTCAAGTTAATAGCTATATGTCATATTCACCGATCTTAACAGGCCTACTTGAAGTCCACGGAATGTGGGTGGAAAAAGGGGTGCTTCAGAGCTTCCTACAGTTTCTCGAGGAGGCATGCCCAAGGTCTATAGAGGAGGAATTCCAAAAAGCCTGGCAGCGGATATGAAAAAGAATTAAAGATTATTATAATGTATATCTCCCCGAAAAGACCCCAGTAGAGGCTATTGATGTATGGAATTTAGTAAGTGAAGGCATAGATCCTCAACATGAGAATGCTGAACTTGAATTAAGGGAACTTTATGAACTAAAGGCCCCTTCTGAAAAACCTGAGGCTGAGCCATATGCCGCAGCCCAAGAGAGTCTAAGTGAGATCTTGAAAAGGGAACAACAACCAGTAGATATTGAGTATCAGAATTCAAATTTTAATATGAGGGAGGAAAGTTATGATGAGCCGATGGAGGACCGGATAGCTACAATAGAAAAGAGATTAGAAGAAATGCTACATCTACTATCTAAAATGGGGATAGAGCAGAGAGCCCCCGCAGAAGTAGGAAAGAAATATGACCCTCAGGCCACTATGGTTTCTGATTCTAAATCCTACCTCTCACACCCACCGCCTCAGGCTGCAGCCTTACGGCCCCAATCGCTTTTTCAACCTTTCAAGCCTAAAAGCCCTAGCAACAAATCCCTTTTAACAGGCACTACAACCAGGCACAGTGCATCGCAATTAAACCTGGCTCAGGCTGCTAGAGAGAGGGAAGATATTTCAGAGCCTCGATGCTTCCCTAGTTTAGTTGATCAGGATGAACAAGTATACCATCAACCTGTTACTGTTAAACTATTGCAGGATTTAAAGAGTGCCTGCTCCCAATATGGGCCAACTGCCCCTTTTACTCAAGTAATATTAGAGGCCGCGTGTGCTGGTATTGTATGCCCAAATGACTGGAAGCGGCTTGCCAGAGCATGCCTTAGTGCGGGAGAGTACTTATTATGGGAGACAGAGTTCACTGCACAGTGTCGGGCTAAAATTGAAACAAATAGGTCTAAGAACCTGCCTTACACTTTTGATCAGTTGTTAGGAGAGGGAATCTATAAAAACACCGAAGATCAATTGGGTTATGCAAAGGAAGCCTATTTACAAATAAATGCTGCGGCGAAAGAGGCTTGGAAAAGGTTACGTAATTCGAATCGTACAAAAAATTTAGTAGAAGTTAAACAGGGACCGAATGAACCTTATCTAGAATTTTTGTCTCGATTAATGGAGACTGCAGACCACCTAGTACAAGATGAGAACGCAAGGAATATTATAGTTAGACACATAGCCTATGAAAATGCCAACGCCGCCTGTCAGGCGGCTATCAGACCCCATAGGAATAAGGGAGGAATCACGGACTTTATTTCACTATGTGCTGATATTGGACCCTCCCATGTACAAGGCCTTACTTTAGCCGCCGCTCCTCAAGGAAAGACTGCTACTGAATTTCTAAAATATAGAGGCCAGAGGCCAGAGGCCCGGGCTGCTAGACCCCCAGGGCGTTGCTTCTCTTGTGGACAAATAGGACATTGGATGACGCAATGCCCACGCCAGGCCAGGTTAAAGAGAGAAAAATTACCTGGCACATGTCCACGCTGTGGTAAAGGGAAGCACTGGGCTAAAGATTGCAGGTCAAGAACAGATCGCAATGGCCGCCCGCTTTCGGGAAACTGGAGAAGGGGCCAGCCTCTGGCCCCGCAAAACCATGGGGCAGTCCCTCCCTCTTCTCGGCCACAAGTAAATCTTCTAAAAACCCCCCAAAATCAGTCTCCAGCCTCTTCCGTGCCACCCCAGGCAGCGCAGGATTGGACCTCTGTTCCTCCACCTGCTCAGTATTGACCCCAGAGATGGGGACACAAGCTCTCCCCACGGGGGTCTTCGGCCCCCTTCCCCCGGGAGTGGCTGGATTGCTGTTAGGGCGAAGTAGCTCAGCCCTTAAAGGGATACAGATTACACCTGGCAAAATTGACCAGGATTTCACTGGAGAAATCAAAGTTATGGCCTCTGCCCCGAAACACGTAGTATCAATCCCAGCCGGTCAAAAATTAGCACAACTAATACTTGTGCCTTTATCTCATGGGGAGACTGCTAATTCTTCTGCCCCATGCGGACAGAGAGGATTTGGATCCTCTGATATCTATTGGGTACAAAGCATAAAACAAGAGAGGCCTGAGATGACTATATTTATACAAGAAAAACCCTTTAAAGGAATATTAGACACAGGAGCAGATGTGTCTGTAATATCTAAAAAGCATTGGCCAGCCCAATGGCCCCTGACAACCTCTATGACTTCCCTACAGGGGATTGGGCAAGCAACTGACCCACAGCAGAGCAGTGCGATCCTTGTTTGGAGAGATGAGGAAGGGCACTCCGGTCATTTTCAGCCATTTGTCTTGGATCATCTGCAAATTAATTTATGGGGTCGTGATATCATGGAAAAAATGGGAGTGTATATGTTTAGTCCTAGTGCTGCGGTCACTAAGCAGTTACTTGATCAAGGCCTCCTCCCCTTTAGGGGACTAGGCCGAGCAGCACAGGGGGAGCTAGAGCCACTCCAACCCCAGTCTCACCCCCTGAGACAAGGATTAGGGTATTCTTTAACGGGGGCTGTTGTTTGTCCTGCCCCTCATGCTGATCCCATAAATTGGCTCTCAGAAGAACCGGTATGGGTTGAACAGTGGCCTCTTTCTCTAGAAAAGATCATTGCAGTTCAGCAGCTGGTACAGGAACAACTAGACTTGGGACATGTGGCCCCTTCTAACTCTCCATGGAATTCTCCAATTTTTGTTATAAAGAAAAAGTCAGGTAAATGGAGGCTGTTACAGGATCTGAGAAAGATAAATGCAACTATGGAACTGATGGGAGCCTTACAGCCCGGCTTGCCTTCCCCCATGGCAATCCCAAAGGATACTTATAAGATTATTATAGATTTGAAGGATTGTTTCTATACTATACCCCTGGCGCCTCCAGACTGTAAGCGCTTTGCCTTCAGCATCCCCTCTGTTAATTTTAAAGAACCCATGAAGCGATATCATTGGCTTGTGCTCCCACAGGGCATGGCAAATAGCCCAACTTTATGTCAAAGTTTTGTAGCTAGAGCCATTTCTTCCACCCGTGAAAAATTCTCTTCTGTTTATATTGTTCATTATATGGACGACATCTTGTTGGCTTGTTCTGACCCTACCGTCGTACGACAAGCCTTTGGACAACTAAAGCAAGATCTGAGCCGCTTTGGCCTTATAATAGCAGCTGAAAAGGTTCAGGAACATCCCCCTTTTACGTATTTATGCCATATATTAGGCCCACACTATTTTAAAAGCCAAAAAATACAATTAAAAACTTCACACTTAAGAACTCTTCATGATTTTCAGCAATTTTTAGGAGATATAAATTGGCTTCGGCCTTATTTAAAGCTGTCCACAGGAGAGTTAAAACCCCTCTTTGATCTCTTAAAAGGAGATACCAACCCTACATCCTTGCGCAATTTAAATCCCGACGCCGAGAGGGCCATCCAAATCGTAGAAAAGGCAATTTCTCAGCAACAAGTGAACTATTGTGACTACTCTAAACCATGGGGAGTTTACATTTTAGCTACTTCTCACTCCCCAACTGCTGTATTGTGGCAGGATGGCCCACTTTTATGGCTTTATCTACCATCAACACCTGGCAAAGTGCTGACCCCCTACTACGAATTGGTAGCTAATCTGATACATATGTGCCGAGTGGATTCCTGTAAATATTTAGGTCAGGAACCTCATTTTATCTGTGTCCCATATAATTCACAACAACAAGATTGGCTATTCGCCCATTGCGATTCTTGGGCCATTGCTTGGGCCAATTATACGGGAAAAATTTTGCATCACTACCCGTCTAACAAACTCCTCCAATTTGCTGCATGTCATATGTTCCTATTTCCTTCCATAGTACAGGCCTCGCCTTTATCTTCTGCCGCTTTAGTATTTACAGATGGATCCTCTAATGGAACGGCTGCTTTGACCATTAATGGGAAAACTCAATCTTGGGTTACGGGTTTTTCCTCCGCCCAAGAGGTAGAGTTAGAGGCTGTTTTACAAGCACTCGTCCTGTTACAAGACGAGCCCTTTAACTTATACTCCGACAGTCAATATGTAATTCGTGCTCTTCAAGTCATAGAAACTGTTCCCTTTATTGGAACTACTAACTCCAATATCCAGACCCAATTTCGCCAAGTACAAACTTTGCTTTGTTCTCGCAACCACCCCTGTTTTTTTGGCTTCGTTCGAGCTCACACTAATCTTCCTGGCCCTTTAAGTGAGGGTAACGCAGTTACTGATTCTGCCACCAGAGTTTATTTAACTCAACTTGAACTTGCTAAGCAGTCACATGCCATCCATCATCAAAACAGCCGAGCCTTGCGCCGACAGTTTAAATTATCTAAAGAAGCGGCACGTCAAATAGTTAAAACTTGCTCCAACTGTGTGCCCTTCTCACCAGCTCCTCATTTAGGTATAAATCCACGAGGACTGCTTTCTAATCACATTTGGCAGATGGATGTCACACATGTTCCATCATTTGGCCGATTAAAATATGTTCATGTTACTGTAGATACTTATTCTAATTTTATCCTGGCCACCCCCCTTGCTGGGGAAGCTACTAAACATTGTATTTCTCACTGCATTCGATGTTTTGCTGTGATGGGGATTCCCTCGCAAATAAAAACAGATAATGGCCCTGGCTATGCAGGCCAAGCATTTCAATCCTTCTGCCATTCTTATAATATCACTCATATTACAGGCATTCCTTACAATCCTCAAGGTCAAGGCATCGTGGAGAGAGCTAATGGATTATTAAAACATCAAATTGCTAAAATACAGAAAGGAGAATCGTATCCCGCTACCCCTGTGAATATACTTAATCATGCTTTATTTGTTTTAAATTTTTTGAATCTGGATTCAAATAATTTATCTGCTGCTCAGCGATTCTGGGAAAAAAGAGAGCAGCGTGCTTTTGCCTTAGTAAAATGGAAGGATCCCCTAACTGGTGCTTGGCATGGACCAGATCCTGTTCTAACCTGGGGTAGAGGGCATGTATGTGTTTTCTCACAGGAAGAAAATGATACCCGCTGGCTGCCCGAACACTATGTTCGGATTGTGGAGAGTGACAGTGGTCATCCAAGCAGTGACCCACTGGACCTTCACCCCCAACCCTCCAGTAATGCATCCAGTAATGCGGAAAAGACCTGAATTCATGTTTTTGTGTTAAGTGTAAAAGTCTCTGTTTCTTTGTCTTGTTCATGTTACATATTTTTTCTTGTCCAGTTTTGTCTTTGAAATTGGTACCAGTCTTAAATATGGATCCTTATGGTTTTTCTAAAGTTTTGTTTTGAACCTGGTTCTCACCTGCAAGAGTAAAATTGGCAAAGCTGTCTTGACACAAACTTCTGGAAAATGAATGGCCAATATTAATTTTGTGCACTTTAAAATCTTTGAGTATGAATGTGTGTGAATGAGTGAGTGAACATGCTCAAGGTTTAATCAAGAAAATCATTTAGGTTTGAATTATTGCATTGTTTTAAAGAAGGGGGAGAATGGAACATTAGCAAAAAAACTCCAAAAAAAATGTACTTGATGATTGTATGACAGCTCTTAAGTCCCATTAAGAAGGTCGAATCAGTAGATTGGAGAGAGAACTCCGAGATCATCAAGGGAGGCACTTGGAGCAGAGAAAAGAGCCTCAAGAACCTACTAGTAAGGTCCCAGAACAGCAGAGACTGATCACGTTGAAAACGACTGCAGCTTCTGAAGAATGAGGAATTGCCAGCACTTCAGATCCACCAACAGCCAATATCAAGCCAACTCCTGTTGTTTCGACTCCAAGTAAAGTGACAACTGAAGCTATGGCTGGGACAAATCAACACCTGTGGCCAGTACCCGTCCAAAGGTCACATCTGCAACAGTCACCAATCGAACAACTCCGCAGATCTAAGCCCCAGATGGATGAATTCCCCCCCCCCCGAGAGGAATCGCAGTCAAGGATGGGATAAGAGGGGACGCTCTCTGACCAACCTAAGACAGGGCCTTCAGCTTGATCTGAAGAAGTTCCCCATGACGGGTAAGGCAGAGTCAGCGATCCACCCAACCTAAGACAAGCAAGTCGCATCTTTTAAAAGAAAGACGGGGGAGATGTTGGGGACCGACTGTGGGGTCAATGACCTTGGACCTGACCTTGGACCTACACAACTGTATACACAAGGAAGTAACTCTTATCATGATGACTTTACGCAATGTCAATCAGTTCTTATCATGATGACTTTAAGCAATTTCAATCAGTTCTTATCATGATGACTTTAAGCAATGTCAGTCAGTTCTTATCATGATGACTTTAAGCAATGTTAATCCTTTCTCATTTATCCTATATGTGATTTGTTTACTATTTTGTATGAATGTAGCCTCTGGCAACTCCCTAGTTTTAAGAAGAGTATTTAAGGTCGGAACTTAAAATAAACGAGAGAGTCTCTTAGGCGGCAGTCTGGAGCTCACAGTCTTCTTGGACTGCTGACTTGGGCTGTAGTCCTCCCGAAATCCATCTGTTTGTCTCTCTTTATTTTTTCCTAGTCCTTGCCCTTATTTCAGGAATCCCAATCCGCGAACCCTGGTTTGCTGCCGGCTGGCCCCGGCACAACCCTCGCACTAATTCTAACCCTAACCCTAACCCTTACCCTAACCCTAAACCTAACCCTAACCCTAACCCTACCCGTTTCTCTAACCGTAACCCTAACCCTAACACTAAACCTAACCCTAACCCTAACCCTAACCCTAAACCTAACAGTAACTCTAACCCTAACCCTAAACCTAACCGTAACACTTACCCTTTCCCTAACCCTAAAGTTAACCGTAAACCTTACCCTAACCCTAAGCCTAATCCTAACGCTAACCCTAATCTTAACCCTACCCCTTACCCTTACCCTAACCCTAACCCTAACCCTAACACATACCGTTTCCCTAACCCTTACCCTAACCCTAACGCTAACCCTAACCCTAACCCTAAACCTAACGCTAACCCTAACCCTAACCCTAAACCTAACCCTAACCCTTACCGTTTCCCTAACACTAACCATAACCCTTACTGTTTCCTAACCCTAAACCTTATCGTTTCCCTAACCCTAACCCTAACCCAAACCCTAACTCTTACAGTAAGCCTAACCCTAACCCTAACCCTAAAACTAAACCTAACCCTAACCCTAACCCTTACCGTTTCCCTAACCCTAACCCTTACCGTTTCCCTAACTCTAACACTAACCCTAACCCTAATGCAAACCCAAACCCTAACGCTAACCCCAAACCTAACCCTAACCCGAACCCTAACCCAAAACCTAACCATAAACCACAACCTAACCCTAACCTGAAACCCTAAAACTAACCCTAACCCTTACCGTTTTCCTAACCCTAACCCTAACCCTAACCCTAACACTAAACCTAACCCTAACCCTAATCCTAACCCTAACCCTAACCCTTACCCTTTCCCTAACCCTAACCCATACCGTTTCCCTAACCCTAACCCTAACCATAAGCCTAACCCTAACGCTAACCCTAACCATAAACCTAACCCTAAGCCTTACCATTTCCATAAACCTAACCCTAACCCTAACGCTAACCCTAACCCTAACCCTAACCCTAACCCTAAACCTAAACTTAACCCTAACCCTAACACTAACCCTAACCCTTACCATTTCCCTAACCCTAACCCAAACCCTACCGCTAACACTAACCCTAACCTTAACGCTTACCATAACCCTAACCCTAACCCTAACCCTAACCCTTACCGTTTCCCTAACCCTAACCCATACTGTTTCCCTAACCCTAACCCTAACCCTAACCCTTACCGTTTCCCTAACCCTAACCCTAACGCTAACACTAACCCTAACAGTAAACCTAACCCCAACCCTAACCCAAAAACTAACCCTAACCCTAAACCTAACCCTAACCCTAACGTTAACAATAACCCTAACGCTAACCCTAACCCTAACCGTAACCCTAAACCTAACCCTAACCCTAACGCTAACCCTAACTCTAACGCTAACCCTAACCCTAACCCTAACCCTAACCCAAAACCTAACCCTAAACCAAACCGTAACCCTAACCCTAAACCTAACCCTAACCCTTACCGTTTCCCTAACCCTAACCCTAACCCTAATCCTAACACTAAACCTAACCCTAACCCTAATTGTAACCCTAACCCTAACCCTTACCGTTTCCCTAACCCTCACCCATACCGTTTCCCTAACCCTAACCCTAATCCTAACCCTAACCCTTACCGTTTCCCTAACCCTAACCCATACTGTTTCCCTAACCCGAACCCTAACCCTAACCCTTACCGTTTCCCTAACCCTAACCCTAACCCTAATGCTAACACTAACCCTAACAGTAAACCTAACCCCAACCATAACCCAAACACTAACCCTAACCCTAAACCTAACCCTAACCCTAACGTTAACAATAACCCTAACGCTAACCCTAACCCTAACCGTAACCCTAAACCTAACCCTAACCCTAACGCTAACCCTAACTCTAACGCTAACCCTAACCCTAACCCTAACCCAAAACCTAACCCTAAACCAAACCCTAACCCTAACCCTAAACCTAAACCTAACCCTTACCGTTTCCCTAACCCTAACTCTAACCCTAATCCTAACACTAAACCTAACCCTAACCCTAATTCTAACCCTAACCCTAACCCTAACCCATACCATTTCCCTAACCCTAACCCATACCGTTTCCCTAACCCTAACCCTAACCCTAAACCTAACCCTAACCCTAACGCTAACCCTAACCCTAACCCTAAACCTAACCCTAACCCTTACCGTTTCCCTAACCCTAACTCTAACCCTGACCGTTTCCCTAACCCTAACCTTAATACTAAACCTAACCCTAACCCTAACACTAATCCTAACCCTAACCCTAAACCTAACCCTAACCCTAACCCTAACCCTAACCGTAACCCTTACCGTTTACTTAACCCTAACCCTAACCCTAAACCTTACCGTTTCCAGAACCCTAACCCTAACACTACCGCTAACCCTAACCCTAACCCTAACCCTTACCCTAACCCTAACCCTAACCCTAACCCTAAACCTTACCGTTTCCCTAACCCTAACCCATACTGTTTCCCTAACCCTAACCCTAACCCTAACGCTAACCCTAACGATAACAGTAAACCTAACCCCAACCCTAACCCAAACACTAACCCTAACCCTAAACCTAACCCTAACCCTAACACTAATCCTAACCCTAACGCTAACCCTAACCCTAACCCTAACCCAAAACCTAACCCTAAACCAAACCCTAACCCTAACCCTAAACCTAACCCTAACCCTTACCATTTCCCTAACCATAACCCTAACCCTAATCCTAACACTAAACCTAACCCTAACCCTAATCCTAACCCTAATCCTAACCCTTACCGTTTCCCTAACCCTAACCCATACCGTTTCCCTAACCCTAACCCTAACCCTAACCATAAACCTAACCATAACCCTAACGCTAACCCTAACGCTAACCATAACCCTAAACCTAACCCTAACCCTTAACGTTTCCCTAACCCTAACCTTAACCCTTACCGTTTCCCTAACCCTAAACTTAACACTAAATCTAACCCTAACCCTAACCCAAAACCTAACCCTAAACCACACGCTAACCCTAACCCGAAACCCTAAACCTAACCCTAACCCTTACCGTTTCCCTAACCCTAACCCTAACCCTAACACTAACACTAAACCTAACCCTAACCCTAATCCTAACTCTAACCCTAACCCTTACCGTTTCCCTAACCCTAACCCATACCGTTTCCCTAACCCTAACCCTAACCCTAAACCTAACCCTAACGCAAACCCTAAACATAAACCTAACCCTAACCTTTACCGTTTCCCTAACCCTAACCCTAACCCTAACCGTAACACTTACCGTTTCCCTAACCCTAACCCTAACTCTAAACCTAACCCTAACCCTAACCTAATCCTAACCCTAACCCTAAACCCAACCCTAACGCTAACCCTAACCCTAACCCTAACCCTAATCCTAACCCTAAAGCTAACCCTAACCCTAAACCTAACCTTAACCCTAACCCTAACCCTAACCCTAACCCTAACCCTTACCGTTTCCCTAACCCTAACCCTAACCCTACCGCTACCCTAACCCTAACCCTAACCCTAACCCTAACCCATACCGTTTCCCTAAACCTAACCCTATCCCTAACCCTAACCCTCACCCTTACCGTTTCCCTAAACCTAACCATAACCATAAAGCTAACCCTAACCCTAACAGTAACCCTAAAGCTAACCCTAACCCTAACGCTAACCCTAACCCTAACGCTAACCCTAACCCTAACCCTAACCCTCATCCTAACCCAAAACCTAACCCTAAACCAAACCCTAACCCTAACACTAAACCTAACCCTAACCCTTACCGTTTCCCTAATCCTAACACTAACCCTAATCCTAACACTAAACCTAACCCTAACCCTAATCCTAACCCTAACCCTAACCCTTACCGTTTGCCTAACCCTAACCCATACCGTTTCCCTAACCCTAACCCTAAACCTAAACCTAACCCTAACCCTAACGCTAACCCTAACCCTAACCCTATCCCTAAACCTAATCCTAACCCTTACTGTTTCCCTAACCCTAACCCTTACAGTTTCCCTAACCGTAACCTTAACACTAAACCTAACACTAACCCTAACACTAATCCTAACCCTAACCCTAAACCTAACCCTAACCCTAACCCTAACCCTTACCATTTCCCTAACACTACCCCTAACCCTAACCCAAACCCTAACGCTAACCCTAACCCTAACCCTAACTCTAACCCAAAACATAACCTTAACCCTAACCCTAACCCTTACAGTTTCCATAAGCTTAACCCCAACCCTAGCGCTAACCCTAACCCTAACCCTAACCCTTAACCTAACCCTAAACCTAACCCTAACCCTAACCCTAACCGTTTCTCTAATGGTAACCCTAACCCTAACACTAAACCTAACCCTAACCCTAACCCTAAACCTAACCTAAACCTAACAGTAACTCTAAACCTAACCCTAAACCTAACTGTAACCCATACAGTTTCCCTAACCCTAATGCTAACCGTAAACCTAACCCTAACCCTAACCCTAACGCTAACCCTAACCTTAACCCTACCCCTTACCCTTACCCTAACCCTAACCCTAACCCTAACACATACCGTTTCCCTAACCTAACCCTAACCCTAACCCTTACCGTTACCCTAACCCTAACCTTAACATTAAACCTAACCCTAACCCTAACACTAATCCTAACCCTAACCCTATACCTAACCCTAACCCTAACCCTAACCCTAACCCTAACCCTTACCGTTTGCTTAACCCTAACCCTAACGCTAACCCTAACCCTAACCCTAACGCTAACCCTTACCATTTCCCTACCCCTACCCCTACCCCTAACCCTAACCCTAAGGCTAACCCTAACCCTAACCCTAAACCTAACCTTAACCCTAACCCTAACCCTTCCCATTTCCCTAAGCCTAACCCCAACCCTAGCGCTAACCCTAACCCTAACCCTAACCCTTACCCTAACCCTAACCCTAACCGTTTCTCTAACGGTAACCCTAACCCTAACCCTAAACCTAAACTTAACCCTAACCCTAACCCTAACCCTAAAGCTAACAGTAACTCTAACCCTAACCCTAAACCTAACCGTAACCCATACCGTTTCCCTAACCCTAACGCTAACTGTAAACCTAACCCTAACACTAACCCTAACCCTAACGCTAACCCTAACCATAACCCTACCCCTTAACCTTACCCTAACCCTAACCCTAACCCTAACACATACCGTTTCCCTAACCCTAACCCTAACCCTAACCCTAACGCTATCCCTAACCCTAACCCTAACCCTAAACCTAACCCTAACCCTTACCGTTTCCTAACCCTAAACCTAACCCTTACCGTTTCCCTAACCCTAACCCTAACCATAACCCTAACCCTAACGCTAACCCTAAACCTAACCCTAACCCTAACCCAAAACCTAACCCTCAACTTAACCCTTACCCTAACCCTAACCCTAAACCTAACCCTAACCCTAACCCTAAACCCTAAACCTAACCCTAAACCTTACCGTTTCCCTAACCCTAACCCTAAACCTAAACCTAACACTAAACCTAACCCTAACCCTAACCCTAACCCTAAACCTAACCCTTAACGTTTCCCTAACCCTAACCCATACCGTTTCCCTAACCCTAACCCTAACCCTAAACCTAACCCTAATCATTACCGTTTCCCTACTCTAACCCTAACTCTAAACCTAACCCTAACCCTAACCCTAATCCTAACCCTAACCCTAACCCTAACCCTAACCCAAACCCTAACGCTAAACCTAACCCTAACCCTAACCCTAACCCTTACCCTTTCCCTAACCCTAACCCTAACCCTAACGCTAACCGTTACCGTTTCCCTAAGGCTAACCCTAACCCTAACCCTAACCCTAAACCTAAACTTAACCCTAACCCTAACCCTAACCCTAACCCTTACCGTTTTCCTAACCCTAACCCTAACCCTAACGCTAACCCTAACCCTAACCCTAACCCTTACCCTAACCCTAACCCAACCCTAACCCTAACACTAACCCTAACCCTAACCCTATCCCTTACCGTTTCCCTAACCCTAACCCATACTGTGTCCCTAACCCTAACCCTAACCCTAACCCTTACCCTAAGCCTAACCCTAACCCTTACCGTTTCCCTAACCCTAACCCATACCGTTTCCCTAACCCTAACCCTAACCCTAACGCTAACCCTAACCATAACCCTAACCCTAAACCTAACCCCAACCCTTACCGTTTCCCTAACCCAACACATACCGTTTTCCTAACCCTAACCCTAACCCTAACCCTAAACCTAACCTTAACCCTAACCCTAACCCTAACCCTTACCGTTTCCCTAACCCTACCTCTAACTCTAACGCTAACCCTCACCCTAACCCTAACCCTTACCCTAACCCTAAACCTAACCCTTACCGTTTCCCTAACCCTACCCCATACGATTTCCCTAACCCTAACTCTAACACTAACCCTAACCCTAACCCTAACCCTAAACCTAACCCTAACCCTTACCATTTCCCTAACCCTAACCCTAACCCTTACCGTTTCCCTAACCATAACCTTAACACTAAACCTAACCCTAACCCTAACACTAATCCTAACCCTAACCCTAAACCCACCCTAACCCTAACCCTAACCCTAAGCCTAACCCTAACCCTTACCGTTTCCCTAACCCTAACCCTAACCCTAAACCTAACCTTAACCCTAACCCTAACCCTAACCAAAACGCTAATCCTAACCCTAACCCTAACGCTAAACCTAACCCTAACCCTAACCCTAACCCTAAACCTTACCGTTTCCCTAACCCTAACCCTAACCCTAACCCTAACCTTAACCCTAACCCTAACCCTAAACCTAAACCTTACCCTAACCCTAACCCTAACCGTAACCCTAACGCTAACCCTAACCCTAACCCTAACCCTAACCCCAAACATAACGCTATACCTAACCCTAACCCTAACCCTTACCCTAACCCTAACCTAACCCTAACCCTAACCCTAACCCTAACGCTAACCCTAACCCTAACCCTAACCCTAACCCCAAACATAACGCTATCCCTAACCCTAACCCTAACCCTTACCCTAACCCTAACCTAACCCTAACCCTAACCCTAACCCTAACACTAAACCTAACCCTAACCCTAACCCTAATCCTAACCCTAACCCTTACCGTTTCCTTAACGCTAAACCTAACCCTAACCCTAACGCTAACCCTAACCGTAAACCTAACCCTAACCCTAACGCTAACCGTAACAGTAACCCTAACCCTAAACCTAAACCTAACCTTAACCCTAACCCTAACCCTGACCCTAACCCTTACCGTTTCCCTAAACCTAACCCAAACCCTAACGCTAACCCTAACCCTAACCCTTACCCTAACCCTAACCCTAACCCTAACCCTTACCGTTTCCCTAACCCTAAACCTAAACCTAACCCTTACCCTAACCCTAACACTAAACCTAACCCTAACCCTAACCCTAACCGTAACCCTAACCCTAACCCCAAAACTAAACCTAAAACTAACCCTAACCATCACCCTTACCCTTACCCTAACCCTAACCCCAAACCTAACCCTAACCCTCACCCATACCGTTTCCCTAACCCTAATGCTAACCCTAACCCTAACCCCTAAACCTAAACCTAAACCTTACGCTAACCCTAACCCTAACGCTAACGCTAACCCTAACCCTAACCCTAACCCTTACCGTTTTCCTAACTTTAAACCTAACCCTAACACGAAACCTAACCCTAACCCTAACCCTAACCCTAACCATACCCTAACCCTCAACCTAACCTTCACCTTAACCCTAACCCTAACCCTAACCCTAAACCTAACCCTTACCCTAACCCTAACCTTAACCCTAACCCTAACCCTAACCCTAAACCAAACACTTACCCAAACCCTAACCCTAACCCTAACCATAAACCTAACCTTAAACCTACCCCTAACCCTTACCGTTTCCCTAACTCTAACCCTAACCCTAACCCTAACCCTTACCGTTTCCCTAAACCTAACCCGAAACCTAAACCTAACCCTAACCCTAACCCTCACCCTTACCCTTACTCTAACCTTAACCCCAACCCTAACCCTAACCCTTACCCTTACCGTTTCCCTAACCCTAACCCTAACCCTTACCGTTTCCCTAACCCTAACGCTAACCCTAACCCCAACCCTAACCCTTACCGTTTCCCTGACCGTAACCCTAACCCTAACCCTAACCCTTACCGTTTTCCTAAACCTAACACTAACCCTAACCCTAAACCTAACCTTAACCCTAACCCTAACCCTAACCCTTACCGTTTCCCTAACCCTAACCCTAACCCTAACCCTAACTCTTACCGTTTCCCTGACCCTAACCTAACCCTAACCCTAAGCCTAAAACTAAACCTAACCCTAACCGTATCACTACCCCTACCCCTAACCCTAATCCTACCCTAAACCTAATCCTACCCCAAACCCTACCCCCACCACAAGCCCTAAGAGTAACCTTAACCCTAACCCTACCCCTAACCCTAACCCTAACCCTAACCCTATCCTAACCCTAACCCTACCCCTAACCCTAACCTAACCAGAACCCTAACCCTAACCCTAACCCTAATCCTAACCCTACCCCTAACCCTAACTCTAACCCTAACCCTAAACCTAACCCGAACCCTAACCCTAACCATACCCCTAACACTAACCCTAACCTTACCCCTAATGCTACCCCTAACCCTAACACTAACCCTAACACTAACCCTACCCCTAACACTAAACCTAACCCTAACCCTACCCCTAACAATAACCCTAACACTAACCTTAACCCTAACCCTAACCCGTCCCCTAACCTACTCCTAACACTAACCCTAACCCAAACCTAACCCTTACCCTACCCCTAACCCTAACCCTAACCCTAACCCCTAACCCTAACCCTAACCCTAACCCTTACCATTTCCCTAACCCTAAACCTAACCCTTACCGTTTCCCTAACCATAACCTTAACACTAAACCTAACCCTAACCCTAACACTAATCCTAACCCTAACCCTAAACCCACCCTAACCCTAACCCTAACCCTAAGCCTAACCCTAACCCTTACCGTTTCCCTAACCCTAACCCTAACCCTAAACCTAACCTTAACCCTAACACTAACCCTAACCCTAACGCTAATCCTAACCCTAACCCTAACGCTAAACCTAACCCTAACCCTAACCCTAAACCTTACCGTTTCCCTAACCCTAACCCTAACCCTAACCCTAACCCTAACCTTAACCCTAACCCTAAACCTAACCCTAAAACTTACCCTAACCCTAACCCTAACCCTAACCCTAACGCTAACCCTAACCCTAACCCTAACCCCAAACATAACGCTATCCCTAACCCTAACCCTAACCCTTACCCTAACCCTAACCTAACCCTAACCCTAACCCTAACCCTAACGCTAACCCTAACCCTAACCCTACCCCTTACCCTTACCCTAACCCTAACCCTAAACAAAACCCTAACCCAAAACCTAACCTTAACCCTAACCCTAATCCTAACCCTAACCCTTACCCTTACCCTAACCCTAACCCTAACCCTAACACATACCGTTTCCCTAACCCTAACCCTAACCCTAACGCTAACCCTAACCCTAACCCTAAACCTAACCCTAACCCTTACCGTTTCCCTAATCCTAACCCTAACCCTTACCAATCCTAACCCTAACCCTAACACTAAACCTAACCCTAACCCTAACCCTAATCCTAACCCTAACCCTTACCGTTTCCTTAACGCTAAACCTAACCCTAACCCTAACGCTAACCCTAACCGTAAACCTAACCCTAACCCTAACGCTAACCGTAACCGTAACCCTAACCCTAACCCTAAACCTAACCTTAACCCTAACCCTAACCCTGACCCTAACCCTTACCGTTTCCCTAAACCTAACCCAAACCCTAACGCTAACCCTAACCCTAACCCTTACCCTAACCCTAACCCTAACCCTAACCCTTACCGTTTCCCTAACCCTAAACCTAAACCTAACCCTTACCCTAACCCTAACACTAAACCTAACCCTAACCCTAACCCTAACCGTAACCCTAACCCTAACCCCAAAACTAAACCTAAAACTAACCCTAACCATCACCCTTACCCTTACCCTAACCCTAACCCCAAACCTAACCCTAACCCTCACCCATACCGTTTCCCTAACCCTAATGCTAACCCTAACCCTAACCCCTAAACCTAAACCTAAACCTTACGCTAACCCTAACCCTAACGCTAACGCTAACCCTAACCCTAACCCTAACCCTTACCGTTTTCCTAACTTTAAACCTAACCCTAACACGAAACCTAACCCTAACCCTAACCCTAACCCTAACCATACCCTAACCCTCAACCTAACCTTCACCTTAACCCTAACCCTAACCCTAACCCTAAACCTAACCCTTACCCTAACCCTAACCTTAACCCTAACCCTAACCCTAACCCTAAACCAAACACTT
Source organism: Megascapheus bottae (assembly GCA_024803745.1). NCBI lineage: Eukaryota > Metazoa > Chordata > Mammalia > Rodentia > Geomyidae > Megascapheus > Megascapheus bottae. Next base: position 9,938,825 of record JANJXV010000041.1, on the reverse strand, counting down.
ACCCAAACCCTAACCCTAACCCTAACCATAAACCTAACCTTAAACCTACCCCTAACCCTTACCGTTTCCCTAACTCTAACCCTAACCCTAACCCTAACCCTTACCGTTTCCCTAAACCTAACCCGAAACCTAAACCTAACCCTAACCCTAACCCTCACCCTTACCCTTACTCTAACCTTAACCCCAACCCTAACCCTAACCCTTACCCTTACCGTTTCCCTAACCCTAACCCTAACCCTTACCGTTTCCCTAACCCTAACGCTAACCCTAACCCCAACCCTAACCCTTACCGTTTCCCTGACCGTAACCCTAACCCTAACCCTAACCCTTACCGTTTTCCTAAACCTAACACTAACCCTAACCCTAAACCTAACCTTAACCCTAACCCTAACCCTAACCCTTACCGTTTCCCTAACCCTAACCCTAACCCTAACCCTAACTCTTACCGTTTCCCTGACCCTAACCTAACCCTAACCCTAAGCCTAAAACTAAACCTAACCCTAACCGTATCACTACCCCTACCCCTAACCCTAATCCTACCCTAAACCTAATCCTACCCCAAACCCTACCCCTACCACAAGCCCTAAGAGTAACCTTAACCCTAACCCTACCCCTAACCCTAACCCTAACCCTAACCCTATCCTAACCCTAACCCTACCCCTAACCCTAACCTAACCAGAACCCTAACCCTAACCCTAACCCTAATCCTAACCCTACCCCTAACCCTAACTCTAACCCTAACCCTAAACCTAACCCGAACCCTAACCCTAACCATACCCCTAACACTAACCCTAACCTTACCCCTAATGCTACCCCTAACCCTAACACTAACCCTAACACTAACCCTACCCCTAACACTAAACCTAACCCTAACCCTACTAACAATAACCCTAACACTAACCTTAACCCTAACCCTAACCCGTCCCCTAACCTACTCCTAACACTAACCCTAACCCAAACCTAACCCTTACCCTACCCCTAACCCTAACCCTAACCCTAACCCCTAACCCTAACCCTAACCCTAACCCTACCCCTTACCATTTCCCTAACCCTAAACCTAACCCTTACCGTTTCCCTAACCATAACCTTAACACTAAACCTAACCCTAACCCTAACACTAATCCTAACCCTAACCCTAAACCCACCCTAACCCTAACCCTAACCCTAAGCCTAACCCTAACCCTTACCGTTTCCCTAACCCTAACCCTAACCCTAAACCTAACCTTAACCCTAACACTAACCCTAACCCTAACGCTAATCCTAACCCTAACCCTAACGCTAAACCTAACCCTAACCCTAACCCTAACCCTAAACCTTACCGTTTCCCTAACCCTAACCCTAACCCTAACCCTAACCCTAACCTTAACCCTAACCCTAAACCTAACCCTAAAACTTACCCTAACCCTAACCATAACCCTAACCCTAACGCTAACCCTAACCCTAACCCTAACCCCAAACATAACGCTATCCCTAACCCTAACCCTAACCCTTACCCTAACCCTAACCTAACCCTAACCCTAACCCTAACCCTAACGCTAACCCTAACCCTAACCCTACCCCTTACCCTTACCCTAACCCTAACCCTAAACAAAACCCTAACCCAAAACCTAACCTTAACCCTAACCCTAATCCTAACCCTAACCCTTACCCTTACCCTAACCCTAACCCTAACCCTAACACATACCGTTTCCCTAACCCTAACCCTAACCCTAACGCTAACCCTAACCCTAACCCTAAACCTAACCCTAACCCTTACCGTTTCCCTAATCCTAACCCTAACCCTTACCAATCCTAACCCTAACCCTAACACTAAACCTAACCCTAACCCTAACCCTAATCCTAACCCTAACCCTTACCGTTTCCTTAACGCTAAACCTAACCCTAACCCTAACGCTAACCCTAACCGTAAACCTAACCCTAACCCTAACGCTAACCGTAACCGTAACCCTAACCCTAACCCTAAACCTAACCTTAACCCTAACCCTAACCCTGACCCTAACCCTTACCGTTTCCCTAAACCTAACCCAAACCCTAACGCTAACCCTAACCCTAACCCTTACCCTAACCCTAACCCTAACCCTAACCCTTACCGTTTCCCTAACCCTAAACCTAAACCTAACCCTTACCCTAACCCTAACACTAAACCTAACCCTAACCCTAACCCTAACCGTAACCCTAACCCTAACCCCAAAACTAAACCTAAAACTAACCCTAACCATCACCCTTACCCTTACCCTAACCCTAACCCCAAACCTAACCCTAACCCTCACCCATACCGTTTCCCTAACCCTAATGCTAACCCTAACCCTAACCCCTAAACCTAAACCTAAACCTTACGCTAACCCTAACCCTAACGCTAACGCTAACCCTAACCCTAACCCTAACCCTTACCGTTTTCCTAACTTTAAACCTAACCCTAACACGAAACCTAACCCTAACCCTAACCCTAACCCTAACCATACCCTAACCCTCAACCTAACCTTCACCTTAACCCTAACCCTAACCCTAACCCTAAACCTAACCCTTACCCTAACCCTAACCTTAACCCTAACCCTAACCCTAACCCTAAACCAAACACTTACCCAAACCCTAACCCTAACCCTAACCATAAACCTAACCTTAAACCTACCCCTAACCCTTACCGTTTCCCTAACTCTAACCCTAACCCTAACCCTAACCCTTACCGTTTCCCTAAACCTAACCCGAAACCTAAACCTAACCCTAACCCTAACCCTCACCCTTACCCTTACTCTAACCTTAACCCCAACCCTAACCCTAACCCTTACCCTTACCGTTTCCCTAACCCTAACCCTAACCCTTACCGTTTCCCTAACCCTAACGCTAACCCTAACCCCAACCCTAACCCTTACCGTTTCCCTGACCGTAACCCTAACCCTAACCCTAACCCTTACCGTTTCCCTAAACCTAACCCGAAACCTAAACCTAACCCTAACCCTAACCCTCACCCTTACCCTTACTCTAACCTTAACCCCAACCCTAACCCTAACCCTTATCCTTACCGTTTCCCTAACCCTAACCCTAACCCTTACCGTTTCCCTAACCCTAACGCTAACCCTAACCCCAACCCTAACCCTTACCGTTTCCCTGACCGTAACCCTAACCCTAACCCTAACCCTTACCGTTTTCCTAAACCTAACACTAACCCTAACCCTAAACCTAACCTTAACCCTAACCCTAACCCTAACCCTTACCGTTTCCCTAACCCTAACCCTAACCCTAACCCTAACTCTTACCGTTTCCCTGACCCTAACCTAACCCTAACCCTAAGCCTAAAACTAAACCTAACCCTAACCGTATCACTACCCCTACCCCTAACCCTAATCCTACCCTAAACCTAATCCTACCCCAAACCCTACCCCTACCACAAGCCCTAAGAGTAACCTTAACCCTAACCCTACCCCTAACCCTAACCCTAACCCTAACCCTATCCTAACCCTAACCCTACCCCTAACCCTAACCTAACCAGAACCCTAACCCTAACCCTAACCCTAATCCTAACCCTACCCCTAACCCTAACTCTAACCCTAACCCTAAACCTAACCCGAACCCTAACCCTAACCATACCCCTAACACTAACCCTAACCTTACCCCTAATGCTACCCCTAACCCTAACACTAACCCTAACACTAACCCTACCCCTAACACTAAACCTAACCCTAACCCTACCCCTAACAATAACCCTAACACTAACCTTAACCCTAACCCTAACCCGTCCCCTAACCTACTCCTAACACTAACCCTAACCCAAACCTAACCCATACCCTACCCCTAACCGTAACCCTAACCCTACCCCTAACCCTAACCCTAACCCTAACCCTACCCCTTACCATTTCCCTAACCCTAAACCTAACCCTTACCGTTTCCCTAACCATAACCTTAACACTAAACCTAACCCTAACCCTAACACTAATCCTAACCCTAACCCTAAACCCACCCTAACCCTAACCCTAACCCTAAGCCTAACCCTAACCCTTACCGTTTCCCTAACCCTAACCCTAACCCTAAACCTAACCTTAACCCTAACACTAACCCTAACCCTAACGCTAATCCTAACCCTAACCCTAACGCTAAACCTAACCCTAACCCTAACCCTAACCCTAACCCTAACCCTAACCTTAACCCTAACCCTAAACCTAACCCTAAAACTTACCCTAACCCTAACCCTAACCCTAACCCTAACGCTAACCCTAACCCTAACCCTAACCCCAAACATAACGCTATCCCTAACCCTAACCCTAACCCTTACCCTAACCCTAACCTAACCCTAACCCTAACCCTAACCCTAACGCTAACCCTAACCCTAACCCTACCCCTTACCCTTACCCTAACCCTAACCCTAAACAAAACCCTAACCCAAAACCTAACCTTAACCCTAACCCTAATCCTAACCCTAACCCTTACCCTTACCCTAACCCTAACCCTAACCCTAACACATACCGTTTCCCTAACCCTAACCCTAACCCTAACGCTAACCCTAACCCTAACCCTAAACCTAACCCTAACCCTTACCGTTTCCCTAATCCTAACCCTAACCCTTACCAATCCTAACCCTAACCCTAACACTAAACCTAACCCTAACCCTAACCCTAATCCTAACCCTAACCCTTACCGTTTCCTTAACGCTAAACCTAACCCTAACCCTAACGCTAACCCTAACCGTAAACCTAACCCTAACCCTAACGCTAACCGTAACCGTAACCCTAACCCTAACCCTAAACCTAACCTTAACCCTAACCCTAACCCTGACCCTAACCCTTACCGTTTCCCTAAACCTAACCCAAACCCTAACGCTAACCCTAAACCTAACCCTTACCCTAACCCTAACCCTAACCCTAACCCTTACCGTTTCCCTAACCCTAAACCTAAACCTAACCCTTACCCTAACCCTAACCCTAACACTAAACCTAACCCTAACCCTAACCGTAACCCTAACCCTAACCCCAAAACTAAACCTAAAACTAACCCTAACCATCACCCTTACCCTTACCCTAACCCTAACCCCAAACCTAACCCTAACCCTCACCCATACCGTTTCCCTAACCCTAATGCTAACCCTAACCCTAACCCCTAAACCTAAACCTAAACCTTACGCTAACCCTAACCCTAACGCTAACGCTAACCCTAACCCTAACCCTAACCCTTACCGTTTTCCTAACTTTAAACCTAACCCTAACACGAAACCTAACCCTAACCCTAACCCTAACCCTAACCATACCCTAACCCTCAACCTAACCTTCACCTTAACCCTAACCCTAACCCTAACCCTAAACCTAACCCTTACCCTAACCCTAACCTTAACCCTAACCCTAACCCTAACCCTAAACCAAACACTTACCCAAACCCTAACCCTAACCCTAACCATAAACCTAACCTTAAACCTACCCCTAACCCTTACCGTTTCCCTAACTCTAACCCTAACCCTAACCCTAACCCTTACCGTTTCCCTAAACCTAACCCGAAACCTAAACCTAACCCTAACCCTAACCCTCACCCTTACCCTTACTCTAACCTTAACCCCAACCCTAACCCTAACCCTTATCCTTACCGTTTCCCTAACCCTAACCCTAACCCTTACCGTTTCCCTAACCCTAACGCTAACCCTAACCCCAACCCTAACCCTTACCGTTTCCCTGACCGTAACCCTAACCCTAACCCTAACCCTTACCGTTTTCCTAAACCTAACACTAACCCTAACCCTAAACCTAACCTTAACCCTAACCCTAACCCTAACCCTTACCGTTTCCCTAACCCTAACCCTAACCCTAACCCTAACTCTTACCGTTTCCCTGACCCTAACCTAACCCTAACCCTAAGCCTAAAACTAAACCTAACCCTAACCGTATCACTACCCCTACCCCTAACCCTAATCCTACCCTAAACCTAATCCTACCCCAAACCCTACCCCTACCACAAGCCCTAAGAGTAACCTTAACCCTAACCCTACCCCTAACCCTAACCCTAACCCTAACCCTATCCTAACCCTAACCCTACCCCTAACCCTAACCAAACCAGAACCCTAACCCTAACCCTAACCCTAATCCTAACCCTACCCCTAACCCTAACTCTAACCCTAACCCTAAACCTAACCCGAACCCTAACCCTAACCATACCCCTAACACTAACCGTAACCTTACCCCTAATGCTACCCCGAACCCTAACACTAACCCTAACACTAACCCTACCCCTAACACTAAACCTAACCCTAACCCTACCCCTAACAATAACCCTAACACTAACCTTAACCCTAACCCTAACCCGTCCCCTAACCTACTCCTAACACTAACCCTAACCCAAACCTAACCCTTACCCTACCCCTAACCGTAACCCTAACCCTACCCCTAACCCTAACCCTAACCCTAACCCTAACCCTTACCATTTCCCTAACCCTAAACCTAACCCTTACCGTTTCCCTAACCATAACCTTAACACTAAACCTAACCCTAACCCTAACACTAATCCTAACCCTAACCCTAAACCCACCCTAACCCTAACCCTAACCCTAAGCCTAACCCTAACCCTTACCGTTTCCCTAACCCTAACCCTAACCCTAAACCTAACCTTAACCCTAACCCTAACCCTAACCCTAATGCTAATCCTAACCCTAACCCTAACGCTAAACCTAACCCTAACCCTAACCCTAAACCTTACCGTTTCCCTAACCCTAACCCTAACCCTAACCCTAACCCTAACCTTAACCCTAACCCTAACCCTAACCCTAAACCTTACCCTAACCCTAACCCTAACCCTAACCCTAACGCTAACCCTAACCCTAACCCTAACCCCAAACATAACGCTATCCCTAACCCTAACCCTAACCCTTACCCTAACCCTAACCTAACCCTAACCCTAACCCTAACCCTAACGCTAACCCTAACCCTAACCCTACCCCTTACCCTTACCCTAACCCTAACCCTAAACAAAACCCTAACCCAAAACCTAACCTTAACCCTAACCCTAATCCTAACCCTAACCCTTACACTTACCCTAACCCTAACCCTAACCCTAACACATACCGTTTCCCTAACCCTAACCCTAACCCTAACGCTAACCCTAACCCTAACCCTAAACCTAACCCTAACCCTTACCGTTTCCCTAATCCTAACCCTAACACTTACCAATCCTAACCCTAACCCTAACACTAAACCTAACCCTAACCCTAACCCTAATCCTAACCCTAACCCTTACCGTTTCCTTAACGCTAAACCTAACCCTAACCCTAACGCTAACCCTAACCGTAAACCTAACCCTAACCCTAACGCTAACCGTAACCGTAACCCTAACCCTAACCCTAAACCTAACCTTAACCCTAACCCTAACCCTGACCCTAACCCTTACCGTTTCCCTAAACCTAACCCAAACCCTAACGCTAACCCTAACCCTAACCCTTACCCTAACCCTAACCCTAACCCTAACCCTTACCGTTTCCCTAACCCTAAACCTAAACCTAACCCTTACCCTAACCCTAACACTAAACCTAACCCTAACCCTAACCCTAACCGTAACCCTAACCCTAACCCCAAAATTAAACCTAAAACTAACCCTAACCATCACCCTTACCCTTACCCTAACCCTAACCCCAAACCTAACCCTAACCCTCACCCATACCGTTTCCCTAACCCTAATGCTAACCCTAACCCTAACCCCTAAACCTAAACCTAAACCTTACGCTAACCCTAACCCTAACGCTAACGCTAACCCTAACCCTAACCCTAACCCTTACCGTTTTCCTAACTTTAAACCTAACCCTAACACGAAACCTAACCCTAACCCTAACCCTAACCCTAACCATACCCTAACCCTCAACCTAACCCTAACCTAACCCTAACCCTAACCCTAACCCTAACCCTAACCCTTACCGTTTCCCTAAACCTAACCCGAAACCTAAACCTAACCCTAACCCTAACCCTCACCCTTACCCTTACTCTAACCTTAACCCCAACCCTAACCCTAACCCTTACCCTTACCGTTTCCCTAACCCTAACCCTAACCCTTACCGTTTCCCTAACCCTAACGCTAACCCTAACCCCAACCCTAACCCTTACCGTTTCCCTGACCGTAACCCTAACCCTAACCCTAACCCTTACCGTTTTCCTAAACCTAACACTAACCCTAACCCTAAACCTAACCTTAACCCTAACCCTAACCCTAACCCTTACCGTTTCCCTAACCCTAACCCTAACCCTAACCCTAACTCTTACCGTTTCCCTGACCCTAACCTAACCCTAACCCTAAGCCTAAAACTAAACCTAACCCTAACCGTATCACTACCCCTACCCCTAACCCTAATCCTACCCTAAACCTAATCCTACCCCAAACCCTACCCCTACCACAAGCCCTAAGAGTAACCTTAACCCTAACCCTACCCCTAACCCTAACCCTAACCCTAACCCTATCCTAACCCTAACCCTACCCCTAACCCTAACCTAACCAGAACCCTAACCCTAACCCTAACCCTAATCCTAACCCTACCCCTAACCCTAACTCTAACCCTAACCCTAAACCTAACCCGAACCCTAACCCTAACCATACCCCTAACACTAACCCTAACCTTACCCCTAATGCTACCCCTAACCCTAACACTAACCCTAACACTAACCCTACCCCTAACACTAAACCTAACCCTAACCCTACCCCTAACAATAACCCTAACACTAACCTTAACCCTAACCCTAACCCGTCCCCTAACCTACTCCTAACACTAACCCTAACCCAAACCTAACCCTTACCCTACCCCTAACCGTAACCCTAACCCTACCCCTAACCCTAACCCTAACCCTAACCCTAACCCTTCTCCTAACCCTACTCCTAACACTAAACCTAACCCTAACCCTAACCGTAACCCTAACCCTTCCCCTAACCGTAACCCTAACCCTAACCCTACCACTAACCCTATCCTAACCCTAACCCTAGCCCTAACCCTAACCCTAACCCTAACCCTAACCTAACCCTACACCTAACCCTAACTTTAACCCTAACCCTAACCCTTCCCCTAAACCTAACCCTAAGCCTAGCCCTAACCCTACACTTAACCCTAACCCTAACCCTAACCCTACCCCTAACGGTAACCCTAACCCTAACCCTTACCCTAACCCTAACCCTAGTCCTAACCCTAACCCTAAACCTAACCCTAACCCTACAGCTAACCCTAACCGAATCCTATCCCTAACCATAACCCTAACTCTAACCCTAACCCTACCCGTAACCATTACCCAAACCGTAACCCTAACCCTACACCTAACGATAACCCTAACTGTAACCTTACCCCTACCCCTACCCCTACCCCTAACCCTAACCCTAACTCTTACCGTAACCCTAACCCTAACCCCACCCCTAATCCTATCCTAACCCTAACCCTAACCCTAACCCTAACACTAATCTTAACCCTAACTCTAACCGTACACCAACCACTAACCCTACCCTACCCTTACCCCTAACCCTAACCCTAACCCTACCCCTTACCCTAACTTTAACCCTAACCCTAACCCTACCCCTAACCGTAACTCTAACCATAACCCTAACCCTAACCCTACCCCTAACCGTAACCCTAACCCTAACCCTACGCCTAACCCTATCCTAACCCTAACCGTAACTCTAACCCTAACCCTAACCCTAACCCTAAACCTACCCCTAACCCTACCTAAACCTTACCCTTACCCTAACCCTAACCATAACCATAACCCTAAACCTAACCCTACCCGTAACCCTAAACCTAACCCTAAACCTACCCCGAACCCTAATCCTAACCCTAACCCTAACACTAACCCTAATCCTAACCCTAACCCTACACCTAACCCGAACCCTAACCCTAACCATACCCGTAACGCTAACCCTAACCCTAACACTAACCCTAACCCTAACCCCAACCCTAACCCTTACCCTAAACCTAACCCTAACCATAACCCTTACCGTTTCCCTAACCCTAACCCTAACCCTAAACCTAAACCTAACCCTAACCCTTACCGTTTCCCTAACCCTAACCCTAACCCTAACACTAACCCTAACCCTAACCCTAACACTAACACTAACCCTAACCCTAACCCCAAGCCTAACCATTACCGTTTCCCTAACCCTAACCCTAATCCTAAACCAAACCCTAATCCTAACCCTAAACCCTAAACCTAACCCTAACCCTTACCGTTTCCCTAACCTTAACCCTAACCCTAACACCAACCCTAACCTTAATCCTAAACCTAACCCTAACCCTTAACGTTTCCCTACCCCTAACCCATACCGTTTCCCTAACCCTAACCCTAAACATAACCCTAACCCTAAAGCTATCCCTAACCCTAACCCTAACGATAAACCTAACCCTAATCCTTACCGTTTCCCTAATCCTAACCCTAACCCTTACCGTAACCCTAACCCTAACCCTAACTCTAAACCTAACCCTAACCCTAACCCTAACCCTATCCCTAACCCTAACCCTAACCCTAACCCTTACTGTTTCCCTAACCCTAACGCTAACCCTAAACCTAACCCTAACCCTAACCCTAAACCAAACCTTAACCCTAACCCTAACCCTAAACCTTACCGTTTCCCTAACCCTAACCCTAACTCTAAACCTAACCCTAACCCTAACCCTAACGCTAACCCTAACCCTAACCCTTACCCTAGCCCTAACCCCAACCCTAACCCTAACCCTAAACCTAACCATTTCTCTAACCGTAACCCTAACCCTAACACTAAACATAACCCTAACCCTAACCCTATCCCTAACCCTAAACCTAACAGTAACTCTAACCCTAACCCTAACCCTAACCCTTACCGTTTTCCTAACCCTAACCCTAACCCTAACCCTAACCGTTTCTCTAACCGTAACCCTAACCCTAACCCTAACACTAAACCTAACCCTAAACCTAACCCTAACCCTAACCCTAAACCAAACCTTAACCCTTACCCTAACCCTAACCCTTACTGTTTCCCTAACCCTAACCCTAACCCTAACGCTAACCCTAACCCTAACCCTAACCCTAACCCTAAACCAAACCTTAACCCTAACCCTAACCCTAACCCTAACCCTTACCGTTTCCCTAACCCTAACCCTAACTCTAAACCTAACCCTAACCCTAACCCTAACCCTAACGCTATCCCTAACCCTAACCCTAACCCTTACCCTAGCCCTAACCCTAACCCTAACCCTAACCCTAACCCTAACCATTTCTCTAACTGTAACTCTAACCCTAACACTAAACCTAACCCTAACCCTAACCCTATCCCTAACCCTAATCTTAACCCTAACCCTAACCCTAACCCTAACCCTTACCGTTTCCCTAACCCTAACCCTAACCCTACCGCTACCCTAAC
>JANJXV010000041.1:9920000-9922500 GCA_024803745.1 Megascapheus bottae | reverse complement strand
TTTCCCTAACCCTAACCCTAACCCTAACACTAAACCTAACCCTAACCCTAACCCTATCCCTAACCCTAAACCTAACAGTAACTCTAACCCTAACCCTAACCCTAACCCTTACCGTTTTCCTAACCCTAACCCTAACCCTAACCGTTTCTCTAACCGTAACCCTAACCCTAACACTAAACCTAACCCTAAACCTAACCCTAATCCTAACCCTAAACCAAACCTTAACCCTTACCCTAACCCTAACCCTTACTGTTTCCCTAACCCTAACCCTAACCCTAACCGTAACCCTAAACCAAACCTTAACCCTAACCCTAAACCTAACCGTAACCCTTACCGTATCCCTAACCCTAACCCTAACCGTAAACCTAACCCTAACACTAACCCTAACCCTAACCCTAAGCCTAACGCTAACCCTAACCCTAACCCTACTCCTTACCCTTACCCTAACCCTAACCATAACCCTTACCGTTTTCCTAACCCTAACACTAACCCTAACCCTAACCCTAACGCTAACCCTAACCCTAACCCTAACCCTAACGCTAACCCTAAACCTAACCCTAACCCTAACCCAAAACCTAACCCTCAACTTAACCCTTACCCTTACCCTAACCCTAACCCTAACCCTAACCCTAAACCCTAAACCTAACCCTAACCCTTACCGTTTCCCTAACCCTAACCCTAAACCTAAACCTAACACTAAACCTAACCCTAACCCTAACTCTAACCCTAAACCTAATCCTTACCGTTTCCCTAACCCTAACCCATACCGTTTCCCTAACCCTAACCCTAACCCTAAACCTAACCCTAACCGTTACCGTTTCCCTACTCTAAACCCTAACTCTAAACCTAACCCTAACCCTAACCCTAATCCTAACCCTAACCCTAACCCTAACCCTAACCCTAACCCAAACACTAACGCTAACCCTAACCCTAACCCTAACCCTAACCCTAACCCTTACCCTTTGCCTAACCCTAACCCTAACCCTAACCGTTACCGTTTCCCTAAGGCTAACCCTAACCCTAACCCTAACCCTAACCCTAAACCTAAACTTAACCCTAAACCTAACCCTAACCCTAACCCTTACCGTTTCCCTAACCCTAACCACAACCCTAACGCTAACCCTAACCGTAACCCTTACCCTAACCCTAACCCAACCCTAACCCTAACACTAACCCTAACCCTAACCCTAACCCTTACCGTTTCCCTAACCCTAACCCATACCGTTTCCCTAACCCTAACCCTAACCCTAACCCTTATCCTAAGCCTAACCCTAACCCTTACCGTTTCCCTAACCCTAACCCATACCGTTTTCCTAACCCTAACCCTAACCCTAACCCTAACCCTAACGCTAACCCTAACCATAACCCTAACCCTAAACCTAACCCCAACCCTTACCGTTTCCCTAACCCTAACACATACCGTTTCCCTAACCCTAACCCTAACCCTAAGCCTAACGCTAACCCTAACCCTAACACTAACCCTAACCCTAACCCTAACCCTTACCGTTTCCCTAACCCTAACCCATACCGTTTCCCTAACCCTAACCCTAACCCTAACACTTACCCTAAGCCTAACCCTAACCCTTACCGTTTCCCTAACCCTAACCCATACCGTTTCCCTAACCCTAACCTTAACCCTAACCCTAATGCTAACCCTAACCATAACCCTAACCCTAAACCTGACCCCAACCCTTACCGTTTCCCTAACCCTAACACATACCGTTTCCCTAACCCTAACCCTAACCCTAAGCCTAACGCTAACCCTAACCCTAACCCTAACCCTAACCCTTACCGTTTCCCTAACCCTACCTCTAACTCTAACGCTAACCCTCACCCTAACCCTAACCCTTACCCTAACCCTAACCCTAACCCTTACCGTTTCCCTAACCCTAACCCATACCATTTCCCTAACCCTAACTCTAACACTAACCCTAACCCTAACCCTAACCCTAAACCTAACCCTAACCCTTACCATTTCCCTAACCCTAACCCTAACCCTTACCGTTTCCCTAACCATAACCTTAACACTAAACCTAACCCTAACCCTAACACTAATCCTAACCCTAACCCTAAACCCACCGTAACCCTAACCCTAACCCTAACCCTTAATGTTTACTTAACCCTAACCCTAAAGCTAACGCTAACCCTAACCCTAACCCTAACCCTAACCCTTACCGTTTCCCTAACCCTAGCCCTAACCCTAACCCTAACCCTAAACCTAACCTTAACCCTAACCCTAACCCTAACCCTAACGCTAACCCTAACCCTAACCCTAACCCTAACCCTTACCGTTTCCCTAACCCTAACCTAACCCTAACCCTAACCTTAACCCTAACCCTAACCCTAACCCTAAACCTTACCCTAACCCTAACCCTAACCCTAACCCTAACGCTAACCCTAACCCTAACCCTAACCCCAAACATAACGCTATCCCTAACCCTAACCCTAACCCTTACCCTAACCCTAACCTAAACCTAACCCTAACCCTAACCCTAACGCT
>JANJXV010000041.1:9910000-9917500 GCA_024803745.1 Megascapheus bottae | reverse complement strand
AAACCAAAACTTAACCCTAACCCTAAACCTAACCGTAACACTTACCGTATCCCTAAACCTAACCCTAACCGTAAACCTAACCCTAACACTAACCCTAACCCTAACCCTAACCCTAACGCTAACCCTAACCCTAACCCTACCCCGTACCCTTACCCTAACCCTAACCATAACCCTTACCGTTTTCCTAACACTAACACTAACCCTAACCCTAACCCTAAACCTAAACCTAACCCTAACCCTAACCCTAACCCTAACCCTAAAGCTAACCTTAACCCTAACCCTAACCCTTACCGTTTCCCTAACCCTAATCCTAAATCTAACCCTAACCCTAACCCTTACACTTACCGTTTTCCTAACTATAACCCTAACCCTACCCCTTACCGTTTACCCTTACCGTTTCCCTAACCCTAACCCTAACCCTAACCCTTACCCTTTTCCTAACCCTAACACTAACCCTAACCCTAAACCTAACCCTAACCCTAACCCTAACCCTAAGCGTAACCCTAACACCAACCCTAAGCCTAACCCTAACTCTAACCCTTACCCTTACCCTAACCCTAACCCTAACCCTAACCCTAACCCTTACCATTTCCCTAACCCTAACCCTAACCCTAACGCTAACCCTAACCCTAACAGTAAACCTAAACCTATCCTTAACCCTAATACTAACCCTAACCCTAAACCTAACCCTAACCCTAACGCTAACAATAACCCTAACGGTAACCCTAACCCTAACCGTAACCCTAAACCTAACCCTAACCCTAACGCTAACCCTATCCCTAACGCTAACCCTAACACTAACCCTAACCCTATCCCAAAACCTAACCCTAAACCAAACCCTAACCCTAAACCCTAAACCCATACCTAACCCTTATCGTTTCCTTAACCCTAACCCTAACCCTAACACTAACACTAAACCTAACCTTAACCCTAACCCTAACCCTAACCCTTACCGTTTCCCTAACCCTAACCCATACCGTTTCCCTAACCCTAACCCTAACCCTAACCTTAATCCTAAACCTAACGCTAACCCTAACCCTAACCCTAACCATTACCGTTTCCCTAACCCTAACCCTAACCCTTACCGTTTCCCTAAACCTAACCCTAACCCTAACCCTAACTCTAACGCTAACCCTAACCCTAAACCTAACCTTAACCCTAACCCTAACCCTAAACCTAACCCTTACTGTTTCCCTAACCCTAACCCTAACCCTAACGCTAACCCTAACCCTAACCCTAACCCTTACCCAAACCCTAACCCTAACCCTAACCCTTACCGTTTCCCTAACCCTAACCCTAACCCTAACCCTTACCCTAACCCTAACACTAAACCTAACCCTAACACTAACCCTAACCCTAAACCTAACAGTAACTCTAACCCTAATCGTAAACCTAACTGTAACCTTTACCATTTCCCTAAACTTAACCCTAACCATAAACCTAACCCTAACCCTAAACCTAACCCTGATGCCTACCCTAACCCTAACCCTAACCCTAAACCTAACCCTTACCGTTTTCCTAACCCTAACCCTAACACGAAACCTAACCCTAACCCTAACCCTAACCCTAACCATACCCTAACCCTCAACCTAACCTTCACCCTAACCCTAACCCTAACCCTAACCCTAACCCTAACCCTAACCGAAACCCTTACCCTAACCCTAACCCTAACCCTAACCGTAAACCTAACCCTAACCCTAACAATAACCCTTACCGTTTACCTAACCCTAACCCTTACCGTTTCCCTAATTCTAACCCTAACCCTAACCCTTACCGTTTCCCTAACCCTAATCCGAAACCTAAACCTAAACCTAACCCTAACCCTAACCCTAACCCTAACCCTAACGCTAATCCTTACCCTTACCGTTTCCCTAACCCTAACCCTAACCCTACCCCTTACCGTTTCCCTAAACCTCACCCTAACCCTTACCGTTTCCCTAACCCTAACCCTAACCCTAACCCTAACCCTTCCCCTAACCCTACTCCTAACACTAAACCTAATCCAAACCCTAACTGTAACCCTAACCCATCCCCTAACCGTAACCCTAACCCTAACCCTACCACTAACCCTATCTTAACCCTAACCCTAGCCCTAAACCTAACCCTAACCCTAACCCTAACAATAACCTAACCCTACACCTAACCCTAACCCTAACCCTAACCCTAACCCTTCCCCTAACCCTAACCCTAAGCCTAGCCCTAACCCTAACCCTAAACCTAACCCTACCCCTAACGGTAACCCTAAGCCTAACCCTAACCCTAGTCCTAACCCTAAAGCTAAACCTAACCCTAACCCTACAGCTAACCCTAACCGAATCCTATCCCTAACCATAACCCTAACCCTAACCCTAACCCTAACCCTAACCCCTACCCCTACCCCTAACCCTAACCCTTACCGTAACCCTAACCCTAACCCCACCCCTAACCCTATCCTAACCCTAACCCTAACCCTAACACTAACACTAATCTTAACCATAACTCTAACCGTACACCAACCACTAACCCTACCCTACCCTTACCCCTAACCCTAACCCTAACCCTACCCCTAACCCTAACTTTAAACCTAACCCTAACCCTACCCCTAACCGTAACTCTAACCCTAACCCTAACACTAACCCTACCCCTAACTGTAACCCTAACCCTAACCTTACGCCTAACCCTATCCTAACCCTAACCCAAACTCTAACCCTAACCCTAACCATAACCCTAAACCTACCCCTAACCCTACCCCTAAACCTTACACTTACCCTAAACCTAACCATAACCATAACCCTAAACCTAACCCTACCCGTAACCCTAACCCTAAACCTAACCCGAACCCTAATCCTAACCCTAACCCTTATCCTAAACGTACCCCTATCCCTAACCCTAATCCTAACCCTAACCCTACACCTAACCCGAAACCTAACCCTAACCATACCTGTAACGATAACCCTAACCCTAACACTAACCCTAACCCTAACCCCAACCCTAACCCTTACCGTTTCCCTAACCCTAACCCTAACCCTAACACTAACCCTAACCGTAACCCCAACCCTAACCCTTACCGTTTCCCTAACCCTAACCCTTACCCTAAACCTAACCCTTAACCTAACCCTTACCGTTTCCCTAACCCTAACCCTAACCCTTACCGTTTCCCTAACCCTAACCCTAACTCTAAACCTAACCCTAACCCTAACCCTAACCCTAACGCTAACCCTATCCCTAACCCTAATCCTAACCCTTACAGTTTCCCTAAACCTAACCCTAACCCTAACCCTAACCCTAACCCTAAACCAAACCTTAACCCTAACCCTAACCCTAACCCTAACCCTTACCGTTTCCCTAACCCTAAACCTAACCCTAACGCTAAACCTAACCCTAACCCTTATCCTAGCCCTAACCCTAACCCTAACCCTAACCCTTACCGTTTCCCTAACCCTAACCCTAACCGTAAACCTATCTCTAACCCTAACCCTAACCCTAACGCTAACCCTAACCCTAACCCTACCCCTTACCCTTACCCTAACCCTAACCCTTACAGTTTTGCTATCCCTAACACTAACCCTAACCCTAAACTTAACCCTAAACCTAACCCTAACCCTTACCCAAAACCAAACCTTAACCCTAACCCTAACCCTAACCCTAACCCTTACCGTTTCCCTAACCCTAACCCTAACCCTAACTCTTACCGTTTACCTAACCCTAACCCTAACCCTAACCTTACCATTTCCCTAACCCTAATCCTAAACGTAAACCTAACCCTAACCCTAACACTAACCCTTACCGTTACCGTTTCCCTAAACCTAACCCTAACCCTCCCCCTTACCTTTTACCCTTACCGTTTCCCTAACCCTAACCCTAACCCTACCCCTTACCGTTTCCCTAACCCTAACCCTAATCCTTACCGTTTCCCGAACCCTAACCCTAACCCTAATCCGAACCCTAACCCTTACCGTTTCCATAACCCTAACCCTAACCCTAATGCTAAACGTAAACCTAACCCTAAACCTAAACCTAACCCTAACCCTTACAGTTTCCCTAACCCTAACCCTAACCCTAACACTAACCCTAACCCTAACCCTAACCCTAACACTAACCCTACCCTTACCGTTTCCCTAACCCTAACCCTAACCCTACCCCTTACCGTTTCCCTAACCCTAACCCTAAACCTTACCGTTTCCCTAACCCTAACCCTAAACCTAAACCTAACCCTAACCCTTACCGTTTTCCTAACCCTAACCCTAACACTAAACCTAACCCTAACCCTAATCCTAACCCTAACCCTAACCCTTACCCTTTCCCTAACCCTAACCCATACCGTTTCCCTAACCCTAACCCTAACCCTAAACCTAACCCTAACGCTAACCCTAACCATAAACCTAACCCTAAGCCTTACCGTTTCCATAACCCTAACCCTAACCCTAACCCTAACGCTAACCCTAACCCTAACCCTAACCCTCACCCTAAACCTAAACCTAAACTTAACCCTAACCCTAACACTAACCGTAACCCTTACCGTTTCCCTAACCCTAAACCTAACCCTATCGCTAACCCTAACCCTAAACTTAACCCTTACCCTAACCCTAACCCTAACCCTAACCCTAACCCATACTGTTTCCCTAACCCTAACCCTAACCCTAACCCTAACCCTAAGGCTAACACTAACCCTAACAGTAAACCTAACCCCAACCCTAACCCAAACACTAAACCTAACCCTAAACCTTACCGTTTTCCTAACCCTAACCCATACTGTTTCCCTAACCCTAACCCTAACCCTAACGCTAACCCTAACGATAACAGTAAACCTAACCCCAACCCTAACCCAAACACTAACCCTAACCCTAAACCTAACCCTAACCCTAAAGTTAACAATAACCCTAACGCTAACCCTAACCCTAAACGTAACCCTAACCCTTACCATTTCCCTAACCATAACCCTAACCCTAATCCTAACACTAAACCTAACCCTAACCCAAAACCTAACCCTAAACCAAACCCTAACCCTAACCCTAAACCTAACCCTAACCCTTACCATTTCCCTAACCATAACCCTAACCCTAATCCTAACACTAAACCTAACCCTAACCCTCATCCTAACCCTAACCCTAACCCTTACCGTTTCCCTAACCCTAACCCATACCGTTTCGCTAACCCTAACCCTAACCCTAACCCTAAACCTAACCCTAACCCTAACGCTAACCCTAACCCTAACCCTAAACCTAACCCTAACCCTTAACGTTTCCCTAACCCTAACCTTAACCCTTACCGTTTCCCTAACCCTAACCTTAACACTAAATCTAACCCTAACCCTAACCTAACCCTAAACCACACCCTAACCCTAACCCGAAACCCTAAACCTAACCCTAACCCTTACCGTTTCCCTAACCCTAACCCTAACACTAAACCTAACCCTAACCCTAATCCTAACTCTAACCCTAACCCTTACCCTTTCCCTAACCCTAACCCATACCGTTTCCCTAACCCTAACCCTAACAATAAACCTAACCCTAATGCTAACCCTAAACATAAACCTAACCCTAACCCTTACCGTTTCCCTAACCCTAACCCTAACCCTAACCCTAACCATTACCGTTTCCCTAAACCTAACCATAACTCTAAACCTAACCCTAACCCTAACCTAATCCTAACCCTAACCCTAAATCCAACCCTAACGCAAACCCTAACCCTAACGCTAACCGTAACCCTAACCCTAACCCTAACCCTAACGCTAACCCTAACACTAAAGCTAACCCTAACCCTAAACCTAACCTTAAACCTAACCCTAACCCTAACCCTAACCCTTACCGTTAACCTAACCCTAACCCTAACCCTACCGCTAACCCTAACCCTAACCCTAACCCTAACCCTAACCCTAACCCATACCGTTTCATTAAACCTAACCCTATCCCTAACCCTAACCCTCACCCTTACCATTTCCCTAACCCTAACCCTAACGCTAACACTAACCCTAACAGTAACCCTAACCCCAACCCTAACCCAAACACTAACCCTAACCCTAAAACTAATCCTAGCCCTAACGTTAACAATAACTCTAACGCTAACCCTAACCCTAACAGTAACCCTAAAGCTAACCCTAAACCTAAGGCTAACCCTAACCCTAACGCTAACCCTAACCCTAACCCTAACCCTCACCCTAACCCAAAAGCTAACCCTAAACCAAACCCTAACCCTAACCCTAAACCTAACCCTAACCCTTACCGTTTCCCTAACCCTAACACTAACCCTAATCCTAACACTAAACCTAACCCTAACCCTAACCCTAACCGTTGCTCTAACGGTAACCCTAACCCTAACCCTAAACCTAAACTTAACCCTAACCCTAACCCTAACCCTAAACCTAACAGTAACTCTAACCCTAACCCTAAACCTAACCGTAACCCATACCGTTTCCCTAACCCTAATGCTAACCGTAAACCTAACCCTAACACTAACCATAAACCTAATGCTAACCCTAACCTTAACCCTACCCCTTACCCTTTCCCTGACCCTAACCCTAACCCTAACCCTAACCGTTACCGTTTCCCTAAGGCTAACCCTAACCCTAACCCTAACCCTAAACCTAAACTTAACCCTACCCCTACCCCTAACCCTAACCCTTACCGTTTCCCTAACCCTAACCCTAACCCTAACGCTAACCCTAACCCTAACCCTAACCCTTACCCTAACCCTAACCCAACCCTAACCCTAACACTAACCCTAACTCTAACCCTAACCCTTACCGTTTCCCTAAACCTAACCCATACCGTTTCCCTAACCCTAACCCTAACCCTAACCCTTACCCTAAGCCTAACCCTAACCCTTACCGTTTCCCTAACCCGAACCCATACCATTTCCCTAACCCTAACCCTAACCATAACCCTAACCCTAACCCTAACGCTAACCCTAACCATAACTCTAACCCTAAACCTAACCCCAACCCTTACCGTTTCCCTAACCCTAACACATACCGTTTCCCTAACCCTAACCCTAACCCTAAGCCTAACGCTAACCCTAACCCTAACCCTAACCCTAAACCTAACCTTAACCCTAACCCTAACCCTAACCCTTGCCGTTTCCCTAACCCTACCTCTAACTCTAACGCTAACCCTCACCCTAACCCTAACACTTACCCTAACCCTAACCCTAACCCTTACCGTTTCCCTAATCCTAACCCATACCATTTCCCTAACCCTAACTCTAACACTAACCCTAACCCTAACCCTAAACCTAACCCTAACCCTTACCATTTCCCTAACCCTAACCCTAACCCTTACCGTTTCCCTAACCATAACCTTAACACTAAACCTAACCCTAACCCTAACACTAATCCTAACCCTAACCCTAAACCCACCCTAACCTAACCCTAACCCTAACCCTTAATGTTTACTTAACCCTAACCCTAACCCTAACGCTAACCCTAACCCTACCCCTAACCCTAACCCTAACCCTTACCGTTCCCCGAACCCTAACCCTAACCCTAAACCTAACCTTAACCCTAACCCTAACCCTAACCCTAAC
>JANJXV010000041.1:9897500-9907500 GCA_024803745.1 Megascapheus bottae | reverse complement strand
AACCCTAACACGAAACCTAACCCTAACCCTAACCCTAAACCTAACCCTAACCATACCCTAACCCTCAACCTAACCTTCACCCTAAACCTAACCCTAACCCTAACCCTAAACCTAACCCTTACCCTAACCCTAACCTTAACCCTAACCCTAACCCTAACCATAAACCTAACCCTAAACCTACCCCTAACCCTTACCGTTTCCCTAACTCTAACCCTAACCCTAACCCTAACCCTTACCGTTTCCCTAACCCTAACCCGAAACCTAAACCTAACCCTAACCCTAACCCTCACCCTTACCCTTACTCTAACCTTAACCCCAACCCTAACCCTAACCCTTACCCTTACCGTTTCCCTAACCCTAACCCTAACCCTTACCGTTTCCCTAACCCTAACGCTAACCCTAACCCCAACCCTAACCCTTACCGTTTCCCTGACAGTAACCCTAAACCTAACCCTAACCCTTACCGTTTTCCTAAACCTAACACTAACCCTAACCCTAAACCTAACCTTAACCCTAACCTTAAAACTAACCCTAACCCAAAACCTAACCTTAACCCTAACCCTAACCCTAACCCTTACCGTTTTCCTAACCCTAACGCTAACCCTAACCCTAACCCTAACCATAACCCTTACCGTTTCCCTAACCCTAACCCTAACCTAACGCTAACACTAACCCTAACAGTAAACCTAACCCCAACCCTAACCCAAACACTAACCCTAACCCTAAACCTAACCCTAACCCTAACGTTAACAATAACCGTAACGCTAACCCTAACCCTAACCGTAACCCTAAACCTAACCCTAACCCTTACGCTAACCCTAACTCTAACGCTAACCCTAACCCTAACCCTAACCCAAAACCTAACCCTAAACCAAACCCTAACCCAAAACCTAACCCTAAACCTTATCCTTTCCCTAACCCTAACCCTAACCCTAATCCTAACACTAAACCTAACCCTAACCCTAATTCTAACCCTAACCCTAAACCTTACCGTTTCCCTAACCCTAACCCATACCGTTTCCCTAACCCTAACCCTAACCCTAAACCTAACCCTAACCCTAACGCTAACCCTAACCCTAACCCTAACCCTAAACCTAACCCTAACCCTTACCTTTTCCCTAACCCTAACTCTAACCCTTACCATTTCCCTAACCCTAACCTTAATACTAAACCTAACCCTAACCCTAACATTAATCCTAACCCCGACCCTAAACCTAACCCTAACCTAACCCTAAACCTAACCGTAACCCTTACCGTTTACTTAACCCTAACCCGAACCCTAACCCTTACCGTTTCCAGAACCCTAACCCTAACACTACCGCTAACCCTAACCCTAACCCTAACCCTTACCCTAACCCTAACCCTAACCCTAACCCTAACCCTAAACCTTACCGTTTCCCTAACCCTAACCCATACTGTTTCTCTAACCCTAACCCTAACCCTAACGCTAACCCTAACGATAACAGTAAACCTAACCCCAACCCTAACCCAAACACTAACCCTAAACCTAAACCTAACCCTAACCCTAAAGTTAACAATAACCCTAACGCTAACCATAACCCTAAACGTAACCCTAAACCTAACCCTAACCCTAACACTAATCCTAACCCTAACGCTAACCCTAACCCTAACACTAACCCAAAACCTAACCTTAAACCAAACCCTAACCCTAACCCTAAACCTAACCCTAACCCTTACCATTTCCCTAACCATAACCCTAACCCTAATCCTAACACTAAACCTAACCCTAACCCGAATCCTAACCCTAACCCTAACCCTTACCGTTTCCCTAACCCTAACCCATACCGTTTCGCTACCCGAACCCTAACCCTAACCCTAAACCTAACCCTAACCCTAACGATAACCCTAACCCTATCCCTAACCCTAAACCTAACCCTAACCCTTAACGTTTCCCTAACCCTAACCTTAACCCTTACCGTTTCCCTAACCCAAACCTTAACACTAAATCTAACCCTAACCCTAACCCTAACCTAACCCTAAACCACACCCTAACCCTAACCCGAAACCCTAAACCTAACCCTAACCCTTACCGTTTCCCTAACCCTAACCCTAACACTAAACCTAACCCTAACCCTAATCCTAACTCTAACCCTAACCCTTACCCTTTCCCTAACCCTAACCCATACCGTTTCCCTAACCCTAACCCTAACCCTAAACCTAACCCTAATGCTAACCCTAAACATAAACCTAACCCTAACCCTTACCGTTTCCCTAACCCTAACCCTAACCCTAACCCTAACCCTAACCATTACCGTTTCCCTAACCCTAACCATAACTCTAAACCTAACCCTAACCCTAACCTAATCCTAACCCTAACCCTAAACCCAACCCTAACGCAAACCCTAACCCTAACGCTAACTGTAACCCTAATCCTAACCCTAACGCTAACCATAACCCTAAAGCTAACCCTAACCCTAAACCTAAACTTAACCCTAACCCTAACCCTAACCCTAATCCTTACCGTTAACCTAACCCTAACCCTAACCCTACCGCTAACCCTAACCCTAACCCTAACCCTAACCCATACCGTTTCCCTAAACCTAACCCTATCCCTAACCCTAACCCTCACCATTACCGTTTCCCTAACCCTAACCCTAACCCTAACGCTAACCCTAACCCTAACAGTAACCCTAACCCCAACCCTAACCCAAACACTAACCCTAACCCTAAACCTAACCCTAGCCCTAACGTTAACAATAACTCTAACGCTAACCCTAACCCTAACAGTAACCCTAAAGCTAACCCTAACCCTAAGGCTAACCCTAACCCTAACGCTAACCCTAACCCTAACCCTCACCCTAACCCAAAAGCTAACCCTAAACCAAACCCTAACCCTAACCCTAAACCTAACCCTAACCCTTACCGTTTCCCTAACCCTAACACTAACCCTAATCCTAACACTAAACCTAACCCTAACCCTAACCCTAACTGTTGCTCTAACGGTAACCCTAACCCTAACCCTAAACCTAAACTTAACCCTAACCCTAACCCTAACCCTAAACCTAACAGTAACTCTAACCCTAACCCTAAACCTAACCGTAACCCATACCGTTTCCCTAACCCTAATGCTAACCGTAAACCTAACCCTAACCCAACCCTAACCCTAACACTAACCCTAACTCTAACCCTAAACCTTACCGTTTCCCTAACCCTAACCCATACCGTTTACCTAACCCTAACCCTAACCCTAACCCTTACCCTAAGCCTAACCCTAACCCTTACGGTTTCCCTAACCCGAACCCATACCGTTTCCCTAACCCTAACCCTAACCCTAACCCTAACGCTAACCCTAACAATAACTCGAACCCTAAACCTAACCCCAACCCTTACCGTTTCCCTAACCCTAACACATACCGTTTCCCTAACCCTAACCCTAACCCTAACCCTTACCCTAAGCCTAACCCTAACCCTTACCGTTTCCCTAACCCGAACCCATACCGTTTCCCTAACCCTAACCCTAACCCTAACCCTAACCCTAACGCTAACCCTAACCATAACTAACCCTAAACCTAACCCCAACCCTTACCGTTTCCCTAACCCTAACACATACCGTTTCCCTAACCCTAACCCTAACCCTAAGCCTAACGCTAACCCTAACCCTAAATCTAACCTTAACCCTAACCCTAACCCTAACCCTTGCCGTTTCCCTAACCCTACCTCTAACTCTAACGCTAACCCTCACCCTAACCCTAACACTTACCCTAACCCTAACCCTAACCCTTACCGTTTCCCTAACCCTAACCCATACCATTTCCCTAACCCTAACTCTAACACTAACCCTAACCCTAACCCTAACCCTAAACCTAACCCTAACCCTTACCATTTCCCTAACCCTAACCCTAACCCTTACCGTTTCCCTAAACATAACCTTAACACTAAACCTAACCCTAACCCTAACACTAATCCTAACCCTAACCCTAAACCCACCCTAACCCTAACCCTAACCCTAACCCTTAATGTTTACTTAACCCTAACCCTAACCCTAACGCTAACCCTAACCCTACCCCTAACCCTAACCCTAACCCTTACCGTTTCCCTAACCCTAACCCTAACCCTAACCCTAACCCTAAACCTAACCTTAACCCTAACCCTAACCCTAACGCTAACGCTAACCCTAACCCTAACCCTAACGCTAACCCTAACCCTAACCCTAACCCTAACCCTTACCGTTTCCCTAACCCTAACCCTAACCCTAACCCTAACCCTAACCTTAACCCTAACCCTAACCCTAACCCTAAACCTTACCCTAACCCTAACGCTAACCCTAACCCTAACGCTAACCCTAACCCTAACCCCAAACATAACGCTATCCCTAACCCTAACCCTAACCCTTACCCTAACCCTAACCTAACCCTAACCCTAACCCTAACCGTAACGCTAACCCTAACCCTAACCCTACCGCTTACCCTTACCCTAACCCTAACCCTAAACAAAACCCTAACCCAAAACCTAACCGTAACCCTAACCCTAACCCTAACCCTTACCCTTACCCTAATCCTAACCCTAACCCTAACCCTAACCCTAACCCTAACCCTAACACATACCGTTTCCCTAACCCTAACCCTAACCCTAACGCTAACCCTAACCCTAAACCTAACCCTAACCCTTACCGTTTCCCTAATCCTAACCCTAACCCCTACCAATCCTAACCCTAACCCTAACACTAAACCTAACCCTAACCCTAACCCTAATCCTAACCCTAACCCTAAACCTAACCCTAACCCTTACCGTTTCCTTAACGCTAAACCTAACCCTAACCCTAACGCTAACCCTAACCGTAAACCTAACCCTAACCCTAATCCTAACCCTAACCCTAACCCTGACCCTAACCCTTACTGTTTCCCTAAACCTAACCCAAACCCTAACGCTAACCCTAACCCTAACCCTTACCCTAACCCTAACCGTAACCCTAACCCTTACCGTTTCCCTAACCCTAAACCTAAACCTAACCCTTACCCTAACCCTAACACTAAACCTAACCCTAACCCTAACCCTAACCGTAACCCTAACCCTAAACCCAAAACTAAACCTAAACCTAACCCTAACCCTCACCCTTACCCTTACCCTAACCCTAACCCCAAACCTAACCCTAACCCTCACCCATACCGTTTCCCTAACCCTAACGCTAACCCTAACCCTAACCCCAAAACCTAAACCTAAACCTTACGCTAACCCTAACCCTAACGCTAACGCTAACCCTAACCCTAACCCTTACCGTTTCCCTAACCCTTACCCTAACCCTAATCGTAACACTAAACCTAACCTTAACCCTAATCTTAACCCTAACCCTAACCCTTACCGTTTCCCTAACCCTAACCCATACCGTTTCCCTAACCCTAACCTAACCCTAACCCTAACCCTAACCCTAACGCTAACCCTAAACCTAAACCTAACCCTTACTGTTTCCCTAACCCTAACCCTAACCTTAACACTAACCCTAACCCTAACCCTAACCCTAACGTTAACCCTAAACCTAACCCTAAACCTAACCCTAACCCTTACCGTTTACTTAGCCCTAACCCTAACCCTAACCCTAACGCTAACCCTAAACCTAACCCTAACCCTAACCCTAACCCTAACCCATACCGTTTCCCTAACCCTACCCCTACCCCTAACCCTAAACCTAACGCTAACCCTAACCCTAACCCTAACCCAAACCCGAACCCTAACCCTTACCGTTTCCCTAACCCTAACCCTAACTCTAAACCTAACCCTAAACCTAACCCTAATCCTAACCCTAACCCTAAACCTAACCCTAACCCTAACCCTACCCCTAACGCTAACCCTAACCCTAACACTAACCTTAACCCTAACCCTAACCCTAACCCTTACCGTTTTCCCAACCCTAAACCTTACCCTTACCCAAACCCTAACCCTAACCCTAAACCTTACCGTTTCCCTAACCCTAACCCGAACCCTAACCCTAAGCCTAACCCTAACAGTAAACCTAACCCCAACCCTAATCCAAACACTAACCCTAACCCTAAACCTAACCCTAACCCTAACGTTAACAATAACCCTAACGCTAACCCTAACCCTAACCGTAACCCTAAACCTAACCCTAACTCTAACGCTAACCCTAACCCTAACGCTAACCCTAACCCTAACCCTAACCCCAAACCTAATCTCAAACCAAACCCTAACCCTAACCCTAAACCCTAACCCTAACCCTAACCCTTACCGTTTCCCTAACCCTTACCCTAACCCTAATCCTAACACTAAACCTAACCCTAACCCTAATCTTAACCCTAACCCTAAACCTAACCGTTTCCCTAACCCTAACCCATACCGTTTCCCTAACCCTAACCTAACCCTAACCCTAACCCTAACGCTAACGCTAACCCTAAACCTAACCCTAACCCTTACCGTTTCCCTAACCCTAACCCTAACTTTAACACTAAACCTAACCCTAAACCTAACACTAATCCTAACCCTAAACCTAACCCTAAATCTAACCCTAACCCTTACCGTTTCCCTAACCCTACCCCTAACCCTAAACCTAACGCTAACCCTAACCCTAACCCTAACCCTAAACCTAACCTTAACCCTAACCCTAATCTTAACTCTTACCCCAACCCTTACCGTTTCCCTAACCCTAACCCCAACCCTAGCGCTAACCCTAACCCTAACCCTTACCGGTTCCCCAACCCTAACCCTAACTCTAAACCTAACCCTAAACCTAACCCTAATCCTAACCCTAACCCTAAACCTAACCCTAACCCTAACCCTAACCCTAATCCTTATCGTTCCCTAAACCTAACCCTAACCCTAAGGCTAAACCTAACCCTAACCCTAACCCAAACCCTAACCCTAACCCTTACCGTTTCCCTAACCCTACCCCTAACCCTAAACCTTACGCTAACCCTAACCCTAACCCTAACCCTAAACCTAACCTTAACCCTGACCCTAATCTTAACTCTTACCCCAACCCTTACCGTTTCCCTAACCCTAACCCCAACCCTAGCGCTAACCCTAACCCTAACCCTTACCGGTTCCCCAACCCTAACCCTAACTCTAAACCTAACCCTAAACCTAACCCTAATCCTAACCCTAACCCTAAACCTAACCCTAACCCTAACCCTAACCCTAATCCTTATCGTTCCCTAAACCTAACCCTAACCCTAAGGCTAAACCTAACCCTAACCCTAACCCAAACCCTAACCCTAACCCTTACCGTTTCCCTAACCCTAAACCTAACCCTAACGCTAACCCTAACCCTAATCCTAACCCTTACCCTAACCCTAACCCCAACCCTAACCCTAACCCTAACCTTACCGTTTCCCTAACCTAACCCATACCGTTTCCCTAACCCAAACCCTAACCCTAACCCTTACCATAAGCCTAACCCTATCCCTTACCGTTTTCCTCACCCTAACCCATACCGTTTCCCAAACCCTAACCCTAACCCTAACCCTAACGCTAACCCTAACCATAACCCTAACCCTAAACCTAAACCTAACCCTTACCCTTTCCCTAAACCTAACACATACCGTTTCCCTAACCCTAACCCTAACCCTAACCCTAACGGTAACCCTAACCCTAACCCTAAACCTAACCTTAACCCTAACCCTAACCCTAACCCTAACCCTTACCGTTTCCCTAACCCTAACTCTAACCCTAACGCTAACCCTAACCCTAACCCTTATCCTAACCGTAACCCTAACCTTACCGTTTCCCTAACCCTAACCCATACCATTTCCCTCAACCTAACCCTAACCCTAACCCTTACATAAGCCTAACCCTATCCCTTACCGTTTCCCTAACCCTAACCCTTACCGTTTCCCTAACCCTAACCCATACCATTTCCCTAACCCTAACCCTAACCATAACCCTAACGCTAAACCTAACCCTAACCCTAACCCTAAACCTAAACCTAACTCTTACCGTTTCCCTAACCCTAACCCTAACCCTTACCGTTTCCGTAACCCTAACCTTAACACTAAACCTAACCCTAACCCTAACACTAATCCTAACCCTAAACCTAACCCAAAACCTAACCCTTACCCTAACCCTAACCCTAACGCTAACCCTAACCTTAACCCTAAACCTAACCCTAAACCTAACCTTAAACCTAATCCTAACCCAAACCCTAACCCTAACCCTTATTGTTTCCCTAACCCTAACCCTAACCCTAACGCTAACCCTAACCCTAACCCTAACCCTTACCATAAACCTAACCCCAACCCTAACCCTAACCCTAACCCTAACCCTAACCTTACCGTTTCCCTAACCCTAACCCATACCATTTCCCTCAACCTAACCCTAACCCTAACCCTTACATAAGCCTAACCCTATCCCTTACCGTTTCCCTAACCCTAACCGATACCGTTTCCCTAACCCTAACCCTCACCCTAGCGCTAACCCTAACCATAACCCTAACCCTAAACCTAAACCTAACCCTAACCCTTTCCCTAACCCTAACACATACCGTTTCCCTAACCCTAACCCTAACCCTAACCCTAATACTAACCCTAACGCTAACCCTAACCCTAACCCTAAACCTAACGTTAACCCTAACCCTAACCCTAACCCTAACCCTTAACGTTTCCCTAACCCTAACTCTAACCCTAACGCTAACCCTAACCCTAACCCTAACCCTTACCCTAACCCTAACCATAACCCTAACCCTAACCCTAACCCTTACCGTTTCCCTAACCCTAACCCATACCATTTCCCTAACCCTAACCCTAAACCTAACCCTAACGCTAACCCTAACCCTAACCCTAACCCTAACCCTAACCCTTACCGTTTCCCTAACCCTAACCCATACCATTTCCCTAACCCTAACCCTAACCATAACCCCAACGCTAACCCTAACCGTAACCCTAACCCTAACCCTAAACCTAACCCTAACTCTTACCGTTTCCCTAACCCTAAACCTAACCCTTACCGTTTCCCTAACCCTAACCCATACCATTTCCCTAACCCTAACCCTAACGCTAACCCTAACCCTAACCCTAACCCTAACCCTTACCGTTTCCCTAACCCTAACCCATAACATTTCCCTAACCCTAACCCTAACCATAACCCTAACGCTAACCCTAACCATAACCCTAACCCTAACCCTAAACCTAACCCTAACTCTTACCGTTTCCCAACCCTAAACCTAACCCTTACCGTTTCCCTAACCCTAAGCTTAACACTAAACCTAACCCTAATACTAACACTAATCCTAAACCTAACCCTAAACCTAACCCTAATCCTAACCCTAACCCTTACCGTTTACTTAACCGTAACCCTAAGGCTAACCCTAACCCTAAACCTAACCCTAACCCTAACCCTTACCGTTTCCCTAACCCTAACCCTAACCCTAACCCTAACTCTTACCGTTTACCTAACCCTAACCCTAACCCTAACCCTAACCTTACCATTTCCCTAACCCTAATCCTAAACGTAAACCTAACCCTAACACTAACCCTTACCGTTACCGTTTCCCTAACCCTAACCCTAACCCTCCCCCTTACCTTTTACCCTTACCGTTTCCCTAACCCTAACCCTAACCCTACCCCTTACCGTTTCCCTAACCCTAACCCTTAACCATACCGTTTCCCTAACCCTAACCCTAACCCTAATCCGAACCCTAAACCTTACCGTTTCCATAACCCTAACCCTAACCCTAACCCTAAAGGTAACCCTAACCCTAACCCTAACCCTAACCCTTAACGGTTCCCTAACCCTAACCCTAACCCTAACCCTAAACCTAACCCTAACCCTAACCCTAACCCTAACGCTAAATCTAACCCTAAACCTAACACTAACCCTAACCCTTACCGTTTCGCTAACCGTTACCCTAACCCTAACACTACACCTAACCCTAACCCTAACCCTAACCCTAAAACTAACCCTAACCCTAACCCTAAACCTAACCCTAACCCTAACATTTACCCTTACCGTTTCCCTAACCCTAACATTAACCCTAAACCTAACCCTAACCCTAACGCTAACCCTAACCCTAAACCTAACCCTAACCCTTACCGTT
>JANJXV010000041.1:9890000-9892500 GCA_024803745.1 Megascapheus bottae | reverse complement strand
CTAACACTACAGCTAACCCTAACCCTAACCCTAACCCTAAAACTAACCCTAACCCTAACCCTAAACCTAACCCTAACCCTAACATTAACCCTAACCCTAACCCTAATCCTAACGCTAACCCTAACCCTAAACCTAACCCTAACCCTTACCGTTTCCCTAATCCTAACCCTAAACCTAACCCTAACCCTAACCCTAACCCTAACGCTAACCCTAACCCTAACCCTTACCGTTTCCCTAACCCTAACACTAACGATAATACTAACCCCAACCCTAACCCTAACCCTTACTATTTCCCTAACACTAACCATAACCCTAACCCAAAACCTAACCCTAACCCTAACCCTAACCCGAACCCGAACCCTAACACTAAACATAACCCTAACCCTAACCCTAACCCTAACCCTTACCGTTTCCCTAGCCCTAATCCTAACCCTAAACCAAAACCTAACCGCAACCGTAACGCTAACCCAAAACCTAACCCTAACCCTAACCCTAAGCCTAACACTAACACTAAACCTAACCCTAACCCTTAACGTTTCCCTAATCCTAACCCTAACCCTAACAATAAACCTAAACCTAACCCTAATTCTTACCCTAACCCTAAAAATAATCCTAACCCTAACCCTAACCCTAACCATAAACCTTACCATTTCCCTAACCCTAACCCTATCCCTTACCCTTACCCTAACCCTAACCTTAACCCTAACACATACCGTTTCCCTAACCCTAACCCTAACCCTAACCCTAACCCTAACGCTAACCCTAACCCTAACCGTAACCCTAACCCTAAACCTAACCCTAATCCTAACCCTAACACTAACGCTAACCCTAAACCTAACCCTAACCCTTACTGTTTCCCTAACTCTAACCCTACCCCTAACCCTAACCCTAACCCTAAAACTAACCCTAAGCCTAACCCCAACCCTAACCCTTACCCTTACCCGAACCCTAACCCTAACCCTAACTCTTACGGTTTCCCTAACCCTAACCCTAACCATAACCCTAAGCCTAACCCTAACAGTAAACCTAACCCCAACCCTAACCCAAACACTAAACCTAACCCTAAACCTAACCCTAACCCTAACGTTAACAATAACCCTAACGCTAACCCTAACCCTAACAGTAACCCTAAACCTAACCCTAACCCTAACCCTAACGCTAACCCTAACCCTAACGCTAAC
This sequence comes from Megascapheus bottae, assembly GCA_024803745.1. Classification (NCBI taxonomy): domain Eukaryota; kingdom Metazoa; phylum Chordata; class Mammalia; order Rodentia; family Geomyidae; genus Megascapheus; species Megascapheus bottae. The sequence continues at coordinate 9,891,319 of JANJXV010000041.1, read as the reverse complement.
CCTCACCTGAACCCTAACCCTAACCCCAAACCTAATCCCAAACCAAACCCTAACCCTAACCCTAAACCCTAACCCTAACCCTAACCCTTACCGTTTCCCTAACCCTTACCCTAACCCTAATCCTAACACTAAACCTAAACCTAACCCTAATCTTAACCCTAACCCTAACCCTTACCGTTTCCCTAACCCTAACCCATACCGTTTCCCTAACCCTAACCTAACCCTAACCCTAACCCTAACCCTAACGTTAACCCTAAACCTAACCCTAACCCTAACCTTAAACCTAACCTTAACCCTAACCCTAACCCTAACCCTAACGCTAAACTTTACCGTTTCCCTAACCCTAACCCTAACTCTAACGCTAACCCTAACCCTAACCCAACCCTTACCCAAACCCTAACCCTAACCCTAACCCTAACCCTAACCGTTTCTCTAACCGTAACCCTAACCCTAACACTAAACTAACCCTAACCTAACCCTAACCCTAAACCTAACAGTAACTCTAACCCTAACCCTAAACCTAACCTTAACCCTAACCCTAACCCTAACCCTAAACCTTACCGTTTCCCTAACCCTAACCCTAACCGTAAACCTAACCCTAACCCTAACCCTAACCCTAACGCTAACCCTAACCCTAACCCTACCCCTACCCTTACCCTAACCCTAACCCTAACCCTTACAGTTTTCCTATCCCTAACACTAACCCTAACCCTAAACTTAACCCTAACCCTAACCCTAACCCTAACCCAAAACCTAACCTTAACCCTAACCCTAACCCTAACCCTATCCCTAAACCTAATCCTAACCCTTACCGTTTCCCTAACCCTAACCCTTACCGTTTCCCTAACCCTAACCTTAACACTAAACCTAACCCTAACCCTAACACTAATCCTAACCCTAACCCTAACCCAAACCCTAACGCTAACCCTAACCCTAACCATAAACCGAAACATAACCTTAACCCTAACCCTAACCCTTACCGTTTCCCTAAGCTTAACCCCAACCCTAGCGCTAACCCTAACCCTAACCCTAACCCTTAACCTAACCCTAAACCTAACCCTAACCCTAACCCTAACCGTTTCTCTAACGGTAACCCTAACCCTAACACTAAACCTAAACCTAACCCTACCCCTAAACCTAACCCTAAACCTAACAGTAACTCTAAACCTAACCCTAAACCTAACTGTAACCCATACCGTTTCCCTAACCCTAACACTAACCGTAAACTTAACCCTAACCCTAACCTTAACCCTACCCCTTACCCTTACCCTAACCCTAACCCTAACCCTAACACATACCGTTTCCCTAACCCTAACCCT
>JANJXV010000041.1:9867500-9872500 GCA_024803745.1 Megascapheus bottae | reverse complement strand
AACACTAAACCTAACCCTAACCCTAAAAGTAACCCTAACCCTTCCCCTAACCGTAACCCTAACCCTAACCCTACCACTAACCCTATCCTAACCCTAACCCTAGCCCTAACCCTAACCCTAACCCTAACCCTAACCTAACCCTACACCTAACCCTAACCCTAATCCTAACCCTTCCCCTAAACCTAACCCTAAGCCTAGCCCTAACCCTACACTTAACCCTAACCCTACACTTAACCCTAACCCTAACCCTAACAGTAACCCTAACCCTAACCCTAACCCTAACCCTAAACCTAAACCTAACCCTAACCCTACAGCTAACCCTAAACGAATCCTATCCCTAACCATAACCCTAACTCTAACCCTAACCCTACCCGTAACCATCACCCAAACCGTAACCCTAACCCTACAACTAACGATAACCCTAACCGTAACCCTACCCCTACCCCTACCCCTAACCCTAACCCTTACCGTAACCCTAACCCTAACCCCACCCCTAACCCTATCCTAAACCTAACGCTAACCCTAACCCTAACACTAACACTAATCTTAACCCTAACTCTAACCGTATACCAACCACTAACCCTACCCTACCCTTACCCCTAACCCTAAGCCTAACCCTACCCCTAACCCTAACTTTAACCCTAACCCTAACCCTACCCCTAACCGTAACTCTAACCCTAACCCTATCCCTAACCCTACCCCTAACTGTAACCCTAACCCTAACCCTACGCCTAACCCTATCCTAACCCTAACCCAAACTCTAACCCTAACCCTAACCCTAACCCTACCCCTATCCCTAACCCTAATCCTAACCCTAACCCTACACCTAACCCGAACCCTAACCCTAACCATACCCGTAACGCTAACCCTAACCCTAACACTAACCCTAACCCTAACCCCATCCCTAACCCTTACCGTTTCCCTAACCCTAACCCTAACCCTAACACTAACCCTAACCCTAACCCCAACCCTAACCCTTACCGTTTCCCTAACCCTAACCCTTACCCTAAACCTAACCCTAACCATAACCCTTACCGTTTCCCTAACCCTAACCCTAACCCTAAACCTAAACCTAACCCTAACCCTTACCGTTTCCCTAACCCTAACCCTAACCCTAACACTAACCCTAACCCTAACCCTAACACTAACACTAACCCTAACCCTAACCCCAAGCCTAACCCTTACCGTTTCCCTAACCCTAACCCTAATCCTAATCCAAACCCTAACCCTAACCCTATACCCTAAACCTAACCCTAACCCTTACCGTTTCCCTAACCCTAACCCTAACCCTAACACTAACCCTAACCCTAACCCTAATCCTAACCCTAACCCTAACCCTTAACGTTTCCCTACCCCTAACCCATACCGTTTCCCTAACCCTAACCCTAAACGTAACCCTAACCCTAAAGCTATCCCTAACCCTAACCCTAACGATAAACCTAACCCTAACCCTTACCGTTTCCCTAATCCTAACCCTAACCCTAACTCTAAACCTAACCCTAACCCAAACCCTAACCCTAACGCTAACCCTATCCCTAACCCTAACCCTAACCCTAACCCTTACTGTTTCCCTAACCCTAACCCTAACCCTAACGCTAACCCTAACCCTAACCCTAACCCTAAACCAAACCTTAATCCTAACCCTAACCCTAACCCTAACCCTTACCGTTTCCCTAACCCTAACCCTAACCCTAACCCTTACCCTAGCCCTAACCCTAACCCTAACCCTAACCCTATCCCTAACCCTAAACCTAACAGTAACTCTAACCCTAACCGTAACCCTAACCCTAACCCTTACCGTTTCCCTAACCCTAACCCTAACCCTAAACCTAACCGTTTCTCTAACCGTAACCCTAACCCTAACACTAAACCTAACCCTAAACCTAACCCTAACCCTAACCCTAAACCAAACCTTAACCCTAACCCTAACCCTAACTCTTACTGTTTCCCTAACCCTAACCCTAACCCTAACCGTAAACCTAAACCGAACCTTAACCCTAACCCTAAACCTAAACGTAACCCTTACCGTTTCCCTAACCCTAACCCTAACCGTAAACCTAACCCTAACACTAACCCTAACCCTAACCCTAACCCTTACCCTAACCCTAACCATAACCCTTACCGTTTTCCTAACCCTAACACTAACCCTAACCCTAAACCTAACCCTAACCCAAAAGCTAACCTTAACCCTAACCCTAACCCTAACCCTAACCCTTACCGTTTCCCTAACCCTAATCCTAAATCTAAACCTAACCCTAACCTTAACCCTAACCCTTACACTTACCGTTTCCCTAACTCTAACCCTAACCCTACCCCTTACCGTTTACCCTTACCGTTTCCCTAACCCTAACCCTAACCCTAACCCTTACCCTTACCCTAACCCTAACCCTAACCCTTACCGTTTTCCTAACCCTAACACCGACCCTAACCCTAAACCTAACCCTAACCCTAACCCTAACCCTAAGCGTAACCCTAACACCAACCCTAAGCCTAACCCTAACTCTAACCCTTACCCTTACCCTAACACTAACCCTAACCCTAACCCTAACCCTTACCATTTCCCTAACCCTAACCCTAACCCTAACGCTAACCCTAACCCTAACCCTAACAGTAAACCTAAACCTATCCTTAACCCTAACACTAACCCTAACCCTAAACCTAACCCTAACCCTAACGCTAACAATAAACCTAACGGTAACCCTAACCCTAACCGTAACCCTAAACCTAACCCTAACGCTAACGCTAACCCTATCCCTAACGCTAACCCTAACACCAACCCTAACCCTATCCGAAAACCTAACCCTAAGCCAAACCCTAACCCTAAACCCTAAACCCATACCTAACCGTTACCGTTTCCCTAACCCTAACCCTAACCCTAACCCTAACCCTTACCGTTTTCCTAACCATAACCCTAACACGAAACCTAACCCTAACCCTAACCCTAACCCTAACCCCACCCCTAACCCTATCCTAAACCTAACCCTAACCCTAACCCTAACACTAACACTAATCTTAACCCTAACTCTAACCGTACACCAACCACTAACCCTACCCTACCCTTACCCCTAACCCTAAGCCTAACCCTACCCCTAACCCTAACTTTAACCCTAACCCTAACCCTACCCCTAACCGTAACTCTAACCCTAACCCTAACCCTAACCCTACCCCTAACTGTAACCCTAACCCTAACCCTACGCCTAACCCTATCCTAACCCTAACCCAAACTCTAACCCTAACCCTAACCCTAACCCTAACCCTAAACCTACCCCTAACCCTACCCCTAAACCTTACCCTTACCCTAACCCTAACCATAACCATAACCCTAAACCTAACCCTACCCGTAACCCTAACCCTAAACCTAACCCGAACCCTAATCCTAACCCTAACCCTAACCCTAATCCTAACCCTACCATTACCCCTAACCCTAATCCTAACCCTAACCCTACACCTAACCCGAACCCTAACCCTAACCATACCTGTAACGCTAACCCTAACCCTAACACTAACCCTAACCCTAACCCCAACCCTAACCCTTACCGTTTCCCTAAGCCTAACCCTAACACTAACACTAACCCTAACCCTAACCCCAAACCTAACCCTTACCGTTTCCCTAACCCTAACCCTTACCCTAAACCTAACCCTAAACCTAACCCTTACCGTTTCCCTAACCATAACCCTAACCCTAAACCTAAACCTAACCCTAAACCTTACCGTTTCCCTAACCCTAACCCTAACCCTAACACTAACCCTAACCCTAACCCTAACCCTAACACTATCACTAACCCTAACACTAACCCTTACCGTTTCCCTAACCCTAATCCTAATCCTAAACCAAACCCTAACCCTAACCCTAAACCCTAAACCTAACCCTAACCCTTACCGTTTCCCTAACCCTAACCCTAACCCTAACACTAACCCTAACCCTAACCCTAACCCTAATCCTAACCCTAACCCTATCCCTTAACGTTTCCCTAACCCTAATCCATACCTTTTCCCTAACCCTAACCCTAAACGTAACCCTAACCCTAAAGCTATCCCTAACCCTAACCCTAACGATAAACCTAATCCTAAACCTTACTGTTTCCCTAACCCTAACCCTAACCCTTACCGTTTCCCTAACCCTAACCCTAACTCTAAACCTAACCCTAACCCTAACCCTAACCCTAACCCTAACGCTAACCCTATCCCTAACCCTAACCCTAACCCTTACTATTTCCCTAACCCTAACCCTAACCCTAACCCTAACGCTAACCCTAACCCTAAGCCTAACCCTAACCCTAAACCAAACCTTAACCCTAACCCTACCCCTAACCCTAACCCTTACCGTTTCCCTAACCCTAACCCTAACCCTAACGCTAAACCTAACCCTAACCCTTACCCTAGCCCTAAACCTAACCCTAACCCTAACCCTAACCCTAACCCTTACCGTTTCCCTAACCCTAACCCTAACCGTAAACCTAACCCTAACCCTAACCCTAACCCTAAACCTAACCTTAACCCTATCCCTAATCTTAACTCTTACCCCAACCCTTACCGTTTCCCTAACCCTAACCCCAACCCTAACCCTAACCGTACCCCTTACCCTTACCCTAACCCTAACCCTTACAGTTTTCCTATCCCTAACACTAACCCTAACCCTAAACTTAACCCTAAACCTAACCCTAACCCTAACCCAAAACCTAACCTTAACCCTAACCCTAACCCTAACCCTAACCCTTACCGTTTCCCTAACCCTAACCCTAACTCTTACCGTTTACCTAACCCTAACCCTAACCCTAACCCTAACCTTACCATTTCCCTAACCCTAATCCTAAACGTAAACCTAACCCTAACACTAACCCTTACCGTTACCGTTTCCCTAACCCTAACCCTAACCCTCCCCCTTACCTTTTACCCTTACCGTTTCCCTAACCCTAACCCTAACCCTACCCCTTACCGTTTCCCTAACCCTAACCCTTAACCATACCGTTTCCCTAACCCTAACCCTAACCCTAATCCGA
>JANJXV010000041.1:9832500-9865000 GCA_024803745.1 Megascapheus bottae | reverse complement strand
TCCCTTACCCTTACCCTAACCCTAACCTTAACCCTAACACATACCGTTTCCCTAACCCTAACCCTAACCCTAACCCTAACGCTAACCCTAACCCTAACCGTAACCCTAACCCTAAACCTAACCCTAATCCTAACCCTAACGCTAACGCTAACCCTAAACCTAACCCTAAACCTAACCCTAACCCTTACTGTTTCCCTAACTCTAACCCTACCCCTAACCCTAACCCTAACCCTAAAACTAACCCTAAGCCTAACCCCAACCCTAACCCTTACCCTTACCCGAAACCTAACCCTAACCCTAACTCTTACGGTTTCCCTAACCCTAACCCTAACCATAACCCTAAGCCTAACCCTAACAGTAAACCTAACCCCAACCCTAACCCAAACACTAACCCTAACCCTAAACCTAACCCTAACCCTAACGTTAACAATAACCCTAACGCTAACCCTAACCCTAACAGTAACCCTAAACCTAACCCTAACCCTAACGCTAACCCTAACCCTAACGCTAACCCTCACCCGAACCCTAACCCTAACCCCAAACCTAATCCCAAACCAAACCCTAACCCTAACCCTAAACCCTAACCCTAACCCTAACCCTTACCGTTTCCCTAACCCTTACCCTAACCCTAATCCTAACACTAAACCTAACCCTAACCCTAATCTTAACCCTAACCCTAACCCTTACCGTTTCCCTAACCCTAACCCATACCGTTTCCCTAACCCTAACCTAACCCTAACCCTAACCCTAACCCTAACGCTAACCCTAAACCTAACCCTAACCCTAACCTTAAACCTAACCTTAACCCTAACCCTAACCCTAACGCTAAACTTTACCGTTTCCCTAACCCTAACCCTAACTCTAACGCTAACCCTAACCCTAACCCAACCCTTACCCTAACCCTAACCCTAACCCTAACCCTAACCGTTTCTCTAACCGTAACCCTAACCCTAACAGTAAACTAACCCTAACCTAACCCTAACCCTAAACCTAACAGTAACTCTAACCCTAACCCTAAACCTAACCTTAACCCTAACCCTAACCCTAAACCTAAACCTTACCGTTTCCCTAACCCTAACCCTAACCGTAAACCTAACCCTAACCCTAACCCTCACCCTAACGCTAACCCTAACCCTACCCCTACCCCTACCCTTACCCTAACCCTAACCCTAACCCTTACAGTTTTCCTATCCCTAACACTAACCCTAACCCTAAACTTAACCCTAACCCTAACCCTAACCCTAACCCAAAACCTAACCTTAACCCTAACCCTAACCCTAACCCTAACCCTTACCGTTTCCCTAACCCTAACCCTAACCCTAACTCTTACCGTTTACCTAACCCTAACCCTAACCCTAACCCTTACCGTTTCCCTAACCCTAATCCTAAACGTAAACCTAACCCTAACCCTAACACTAACCCTTACCGTTACCGTTTCCCTAACCCTAACCCTAACCCTCCCCCTTACCGTTTACCCTTAGCGTTTCCCTAACCCTAACCCTAACCCCACGCCATACCGTTTCCTTAGCCCTAACCCTAAACCTTACCGTGTCCCTAACCCTAACCCTAACCCTAATCCGAACCATAACCCTTACCGTTTCCCTAACCCTAACCCTAACCCTAACCCTAAAGGTAACCCTAACCCTAACCCTAACCCTAACCCTAACCCTTACCGTTTCCCTAACCCTAACCTTAACCCTAACGCTAACAATAAACCTAACCCTAACCCTAACCCTAATCCTAACCCTAACCCTAAACCTAACCCTTCCCCGAATCCTAAACCTTAACGGTTCCCTAACCCTAAACCTAACCCTAACCCTAAACCTAACCCTCACCCTAACCCTAACCCTAACGCTAAACCTAACCCTAAACCTAACCCTAACCCTAACCCTTACCGTTTCCCTAACCGTAACCCTAACCCTAACACTACAGCTAACCCTAACCCTAACCCTAACCCAAAAACTAACCCTAACCCTAACCCTAAACCTAACCCTAACCCTAACATTAACCCTAACCCTAACCCTAATCCTAACGCTAACCCTAACCCTAACCCTAAACCTAACCCTAACCCTTACCGTTTCCCTAATCCTAACCCTAAACCTAACCCTAACCCTAACCCTAACCCTAACGCTAACCCTAACCCTAACCCTTACCGTTTCCCTAACCCTAACACTAACGATAATACTAACCCCAACCCTAACCCTAACCCTTACTATTTCCCTAACACTAACCATAACCGTAACCCAAAACCTAACCCTAACCCTAACCCTAACCCTAACCCGAACCCTAACACTAAACATAATCCTAACCCTAACCCTTACCGTTTCCCTAGCCCTAATCCTAACCCTAAACCAAAACCTAACCGCAACCATAATGCTAACCCAAAACCTAACCCTAACCCTAACCCTAAGCCTAACACTAACACTAAACCTAACCCTAACCCTTAACGTTTCCCTAATCCTAACCGTAACCCTAACAATAAACCTAAACCTAACCCTAATTCTTACCCTAACCCTAAAAATAATCCTAACCCTAACCCTAACCCTAACCATAAACCTTACCATTTCCCTAACCCTAACCCTATCCCTTACCCTTACCCTAACCCTAACCTTAACCCTAACACATACCGTTTCCCTAACCCTAACCCTAACCCTAACCCTAACGCTAACCCTAACCGTAACCCTAACCCTAAACCTAACCCTAATCCTAACCCTAACGCTAACGCTAACCCTAAACCTAACCCTAAACCTAACCCTAACCCTTACTGTTTCCCTAACTCTAACCCTACCCCTAAACCTAACCCTAACCCTAAAACTAACCCTAAGCCTAACCCCAACCCTAACCCTTACCCTTACCCGAACCCTAACCCTAACCCTAACTCTTACGGTTTCCCTAACCCTAACCCTAACCATAACCCTAAGCCTAACCCTAAGAGTAAACCTAACCCCAACCCTAACCCAAACACTAACCCTAAGCCTAAACCTAACCCTAACCCTAACGTTAACAATAACCCTAACGCTAACCCTAACAGTAACCCTAAACCTAACCGTAACCCTAACGCTAACCCTCACCCGAACCCTAACCCTAACCCCAAACCTAATCCCAAACCAAACCCTAACCCTAACCCTAAACCCTAACCCTAACCCTAACCCTTACCGTTTCCCTAACCCTTACCCTAACCCTAATCGTAACACTAAACCTAACCTTAACCCTAATCTTAACCCTAACCCTAACCCTTACCGTTTCCCTAACCCTAACCCATACCGTTTCCCTAACCCTAACCTAACCCTAACCCTAACCCTAACCCTAACGCTAACCCTAAACCTAAACCTAACCCTTACTGTTTCCCTAACCCTAACCCTAACCTTAACACTAAACCTAACCCTAAACCTAACACTAATCCTAACCCTAAACCTAACCCTAAACCTAACCCTAACCCTTACCGTTTACTTAGCCCTAACACTAACCCTAACCCTAACGCTAACCCTAAACCTAACCCTAACCCTAACCCTAACCCTAACCCATACCGTTTCCCTAACCCTACCCCTACCCCTAACCCTAAACCTAACGCTAACCCTAACCCTAACCCTAACCCAAACACGAACCCTAACCCTTACCGTTTCCCTAACCCTAACCCTAACTCTAAACCTAACCCTAAACCTAACCCTAATCCTAACCCTAACCCTAAACCTAACCCTAACCCTAACCCTACCCCTAACGCTAACCCTAACCCTAACACTAACCTTAACCCTAACCCTAACCCTAACCCTTACCGTTTCCCCAACCCTAAACCTTACCCTTACCCAAACCCTAACCCTAACCCTAAACCTTACCGTTTCCCTAACCCTAACCCGAACCCTAACCCTAAGCCTAACCCTAACAGTAAACCTAACCCCAACCCTAATCCAAACACTAACCCTAACCCTAAACCTAACCCTAACCCTAACGTTAACAATAACCCTAACGCTAACCCTAACCCTAACCGTAACCCTAAACCTAACCCTAACTCTAACGCTAACCCTAACCCTAACGCTAACCCTAACCCTAACCCTAACCCCAAACCTAATCTCAAACCAAACCCTAACCCTAACCCTAAATCCTAACCCTAACCCTAACCCTTACCGTTTCCCTAACCCTTACCCTAACCCTAATCCTAACACTAAACCTAACCCTAACCCTAATCTTAACCTTAACCCTAAACCTAACCGTTTCCCTAACCCTAACCCATACCGTTTCCCTAACCCTAACCTAACCCTAACCCTAACCCTAACGCTAACGCTAACCCTAAACCTAACCCTAACCCTTACCGTTTCCCTAACCCTAACCCTAACTTTAACACTAAACCTAACCCTAAACCTAACACTAATCCTAACCCTAAACCTAACCCTAAATCTAACCCTAACCCTTACCGTTTCCCTAACCCTACCCCTAACCCTAAACCTAACGCTAACCCTAACCCTAACCCTAACCCTAAACCTAACCTTAACCCTAACCCTAATCTTAACTCTTACCCCAACCCTTACCGTTTCCCTAACCCTAACCCCAACCCTAGCGCTAACCCTAACCCTAACCCTTACCGGTTCCCCAACCCTAACCCTAACTCTAAACCTAACCCTAAACCTAACCCTAATCCTAACCCTAACCCTAAACCTAACCCTAACCCTAACCCTAACCCTAATCCTTATCATTCCCTAAACCTAACCCTAACCCTAAGGCTAAACCTAACCCTAACCCTAACCCAAACCCTAACCCTAACCCTTACCGTTTCCCTAACCCTAAACCTAACCCTAACGCTAACCCTAACCCTAATCCTAACCCTTACCCTAACCCTAACCCCAACCCTAACCCTAACCCTAACCTTACCGTTTCCCTAACCTAACCCATACCGTTTCCCTAACCCAAACCCTAACCCTAACCCTTACCATAAGCCTAACCCTATCCCTTACCGTTTTCCTCACCCTAACCCATACCGTTTCCCAAACCCTAACCCTAACCCTAACCCTAACGCTAACCCTAACCATAACCCTAACCCTAAACCTAAACCTAAACCTAACCCTTACCCTTTCCCTAACCCTAACACATACCGTTTCCCTAACCCTAACCCTAACCCTAACCCTAACGGTAACCCTAACCCTAACCCTAAACCTAACCTTAACCCTAACCCTAACCCTAACCCTAACCCTTACCGTTTCCCTAACCCTAACTCTAACCCAAACGCTAACCCTAACCCTAACCCTTATCCTAACCCTAACCCTAACCTTACCGTTTCCCTAACCCTAACCCATACCATTTCCCTCAACCTAACCCTAACCCTAACCCTTACATAAGCCTAACCCTATCCCTTACCGTTTCCCTAACCCTAACCGTTACCGTTTCCCTAACCCTAACGCTAACCCTAACCCTAACCCTAACCATAACCCTAACGCTAACCGTAACCCTAACCCTAACCCTAACCCTAAACCTAACCTTAACCCTAACCCTAACCCTAACCCTAAACCTTACCGTTTCCCTAACCCTAACCCTAACCGTAAAGCTAACCCTAACCCTAACCCTCACCCTAACGCTAACCCTAACCCTAACCCTACCCCTACCCTTACCCTAACCCTAACCCTAACCCTTACAGTTTTCCTATCCCTAACACTAACCCTAACCCTAAACTTAACCCTAACCCTAACCCTAACCCTAACCCAAAACCTAACCTTAACCCTAACCCTAACCCTAACCCTAACCCTTACCGTTTCCCTAACCCTAACCCTAACCCTAACTCTTACCGTTTACCTAACCCTAACCCTAACCCTAACCCTTACCGTTTCCCTAACCCTAATCCTAAACGTAAACCTAACCCTAACCCTAACACTAACCCTTACCGTTACCGTTTCCCTAACCCTAACCCTAACCCTCCCCCTTACCGTTTACCCTTAGCGTTTCCCTAACCCTAACCCTAACCCCACGCCATACCGTTTCCTTAGCCCTAACCCTAAACCTTACCGTGTCCCTAACCCTAACCCTAACCCTAATCCGAACCATAACCCTTACCGTTTCCCTAACCCTAACCCTAACCCTAACCCTAAAAATAATCCTAACCCTAACCCTAACCCTAACCATAAACCTTACCATTTCCCTAACCCTAACCCTATCCCTTACCCTTACCCTAACCCTAACCTTAACCCTAACACATACCGTTTCCCTAACCCTAACCCTAACCCTAACCCTAACCCTAACGCTAACCCTAACCGTAACCCTAACCCTAAACCTAACCCTAATCCTAACCCTAACGCTAACGCTAACCCTAAACCTAACCCTAAACCTAACCCTAACCCTTACTGTTTCCCTAACTCTAACCCTACCCCTAAACCTAACCCTAACCCTAAAACTAACCCTAAGCCTAACCCCAACCCTAAACCTTACCCTTACCCGAACCCTAACCCTAACCCTAACTCTTACGGTTTCCCTAACCCTAACCCTAACCATAACCCTAAGCCTAACCCTAAGAGTAAACCTAACCCCAACCCTAACCCAAACACTAACCCTAACCCTAAACCTAACCCTAACCCTAACGTTAACAATAACCCTAACGCTAACCCTAACCCTAACAGTAACCCTAAACCTAACCCTAACCCTAACGCTAACCCTAACCCTAACGCTAACCCTCACCCGAACCCTAACCCTAACCCCAAACCTAATCCCAAACCAAACCCTAACCCTAACCCTAAACCCTAACCCTAACCCTAACCCTTACCGTTTCCCTAACCCTTACCCTAACCCTAATCGTAACACTAAACCTAACCTTAACCCTAATCTTAACCCTAACCCTAACCCTTACCGTTTCCCTAACCCTAACCCATACCGTTTCCCTAACCCTAACCTAACCCTAACCCTAACCCTAACCCTAACGCTAACCCTAAACCTAAACCTAACCCTTACTGTTTCCCTAACCCTAACCCTAACCTTAACACTAAACCTAACCTAAACCTAACACTAATCCTAACCCTAAACCTAACCCTAAACCTAACCCTAACCCTTACCGTTTACTTAGCCCTAACACTAACCCTAACCCTAACGCTAACCCTAAACCTAACCCTAACCCTAACCCTAACCCTAACCCATACCGTTTCCCTAACCCTACCCCTACCCCTAACCCTAAACCTAACGCTAACCCTAACCCTAACCCTAACCCAAACACGAACCCTAACCCTTACCGTTTCCCTAACCCTAACCCTAACTCTAAACCTAACCCTAAACCTAACCCTAATCCTAACCCTAACCCTAAACCTAACCCTAACCCTAACCCTACCCCTAACGCTAACCCTAACCCTAACACTAACCTTAACCCTAACCCTAACCCTAACCCTTACCGTTTCCCCAACCCTAAACCTTACCCTTACCCAAACCCTAACCCTAACCCTAAACCTTACCGTTTCCCTAACCCTAACCCGAACCCTAACCCTAAGCCTAACCCTAACAGTAAACCTAACCCCAACCCTAATCCAAACACTAACCCTAACCCTAAACCTAACCCTAACCCTAACGTTAACAATAACCCTAACGCTAACCCTAACCCTAACCGTAACCCTAAACCTAACCCTAACTCTAACGCTAACCCTAACCCTAACGCTAACCCTAACCCTAACCCTAACCCCAAACCTAATCTCAAACCAAACCCTAACCCTAACCCTAAACCCTAACCCTAACCCTAACCCTTACCGTTTCCCTAACCCTTACCCTAACCCTAATCCTAACACTAAACCTAACCCTAACCCTAATCTTAACCCTAACCCTAAACCTAACCGTTTCCCTAACCCTAACCCATACCGTTTCCCTAACCCTAACCTAACCCTAACCCTAACCCTAACGCTAACGCTAACCCTAAACCTAACCCTAACCCTTACCGTTTCCCTAACCCTAACCCTAACTTTAACACTAAACCTAACCCTAAACCTAACACTAATCCTAACCCTAAACCTAACCCTAAATCTAACCCTAACCCTTACCGTTTCCCTAACCCTACCCCTAACCCTAAACCTAACGCTAACCCTAACCCTAACCCTAACCCTAAACCTAACCTTAACCCTAACCCTAATCTTAACTCTTACCCCAACCCTTACCGTTTCCCTAACCCTAACCCCAACCCTAGCGCTAACCCTAACCCTAACCCTTACCGGTTCCCCAACCCTAACCCTAACTCTAAACCTAACCCTAAACCTAACCCTAATCCTAACCCTAACCCTAAACCTAACCCTAACCCTAACCCTAACCCTAATCCTTATCGTTCCCTAAACCTAACCCTAACCCTAAGGCTAAACCTAACCCTAACCCTAACCCAAACCCTAACCCTAACCCTTACCGTTTCCCTAACCCTAAACCTAACCCTAACGCTAACCCTAACCCTAATCCTAACCCTTACCCTAACCCTAACCCCAACCCTAACCCTAACCCTAACCTTACCGTTTCCCTAACCTAACCCATACCGTTTCCCTAACCCAAACCCTAACCCTAACCCTTACCATAAGCCTAACCCTATCCCTTACCGTTTTCCTCACCCTAACCCATACCGTTTCCCAAACCCTAACCCTAACCCTAACCCTAACGCTAACCCTAACCATAACCCTAACCCTAAACCTAAACCTAAACCTAACCCTTACCCTTTCCCTAACCCTAACACATACCGTTTCCCTAACCCTAACCCTAACCCCAACCCTAACGGTAACCCTAACCCTAACCCTAAACCTAACCTTAACCCTAACCCTAACCCTAACCCTAACCCTTACCGTTTCCCTAACCCTAACTCTAACCCTAACGCTAACCCTAACCCTAACCCTTATCCTAACCCTAACCCTAACCTTACCGTTTCCCTAACCCTAACCCATACCATTTCCCTCAACCTAACCCTAACCCTAACCCTTACATAAGCCTAACCCTATCCCTTACCGTTTCCCTAACCCTAACCGTTACCGTTTCCCTAACCCTAACCCATACCATTTCCCTAACCCTAACCCTAACCATAACCCTAACGCTAACCCTAACCCTAACCCTAACCCTAAACCTAAACCTAACTCTTACCGTTTCCCTAACCCTAACCCTAACCCTTACCGTTTCCGTAACCCTAACCTTAACACTAAACCTAACCCTAACCCTAACACTAATCCTTACCCTAAACCTAACCCAAAACCAAACCCTTACCCTAACCCTAACCCTAACGCTAACCCTAACCTTAACCCTAAACCTAACCCTAAACCTAACCTTAAACCTAATCCTAACCCAAACCCTAACCCTAACCCTTACTGTTTCCCTAACCCTAACCCTAACCCTAACGCTAACCCTAACCCTAACCCTAACCCTTACCCTAAACCTAACCCCAACCATAACCCTAACCCTAACCCTAACCCTAACCTTACCGTTTCCCTAACCCTAACCCATACCATTTCCCTCAACCTAACCCTAACCCTAACCCTTACATAAGCCTAACCCTATCCCTTACCGTTTCCCTAACCCTAACCGATACCGTTTCCCTAACCCTAACCCTCACCCTAGCGCTAACCCTAACCATAACCCTAACCCTAAACCTAAACCTAACCCTAACCCTTTCCCTAACCCTAACACATACTGTTTCCCTAACCCTAACCCTAACCCTAACCCTAATCCTAACCCTAACGCTAACCCTAACCCTAAACCTAAACCTAACGTTAACCCTAACCCTAACCCTAACCCTAACCCTTACCGTTTCCCTAACCCTAACTCTAACCCTAACGCTAACCCTAACCCTAACCCTAACCCTTACCCTAACCCTAACCCTAACCCTAACCCTAACCCTTACCGTTTCCCTAACCCTAACCCATACCATTTCCCTAACCCTAACCCTAAACCTAACCCTAACGCTAACCCTAACCCTAACCCTAACCCTAACCCTAACCCTTACCGTTTCCCTAACCCTAACCCATACCATTTCCCTAACCCTAACCCTAACCATAACCCCAACGCTAACCCTAACCGTAACCCTAACCCTAACCCTAAACCTAACCCTAAATCTTACCGTTTCCCTAACCCTAACCCTAACCCTTACCGTTTCCCTAACCCTAACCCATACCATTTCCCTAACCCTAACCCTAACGCTAACCCTATCCCTAACCCTAACCCTAACCCTTACCGTTTCCCTAACCCTAACCCATAACATTTCCCTAACCCTAACCCTAACCATAACCCTAACGCTAACCCTAACCATAACCCTAACCCTAACCCTAAACCTAACCCTAACTCTTACCGTTTCCCTAACCCTAACCCTAACCCTTACCGTTTCCCTAACCCTAAGCTTAACACTAAACCTAACCCTAATACTAACACTAATCCTAAACCTAACCCTAAACCTAACCCTAATCCTAACCCTAACCCTTACCGTTTACTTAACCGTAACCCTAAGGCTAACCCTAACCCTAAACCTAACCCTAACCCTAACCCTTACCGTTTCCCTAACCCTAACCCTAACCCTAACCCTAACCCTAACCCTAACTCTTACCGTTTACCTAACCCTAACCCTAACCCTAACCCTAACCTTACCATTTCCCTAACCCTAATCCTAAACGTAAACCTAACCCTAACACTAACCCTTACCGTTACCGTTTCCCTAACCCTAACCCTAACTCTCCCCCTTACCTTTTACCCTTACCGTTTCCCTAACCCTAACCCTAACCCTACCCCTTACCGTTTCCCTAACCCTAACCCTTAACCATACCGTTTCCCTAACCCTAACCCTAACCCTAATCCGAACCCTAAACCTTACCGTTTCCATAACCCTAACCCTAACCCTAACCCTAAAGGTAACCCTAACCCTAACCCTAACCCTAACCCTTAACGGTTCCCTAACCCTAACCCTAACCCTAACCCTAAACCTAACCCTAAACCTAACCCTAACCCTAACCCTAACCCTAACGCTAAACCTAACCCTAAACCTAACACTAACCCTAACCCTTACCGTTTCGCTAACCGTTACCCTAACCCTAACACTACACCTAACCCTAACCCTAACCCTAACCCTAAAACTAACCCTAACCCTAACCCTAAACCTAACCCTAACCCTAACATTTACCCTTACCGTTTCCCTAACCCTAACATTAACCCTAAACCTAACCCTAACCCTAACGCTAACCCTAACCCTAAACCTAACCCTAACCCTTACCGTTTCCCTAATCCTAACCCTAAACCTAACCCTAACCCTAACCCTATCCCTAACGCTAACTCTAAACCTAACCCTTACCGTTTCCCTAACCCTAACACTAACGATAATACTAACCCCAACCCTAACCCTAACCCTTACCGTTTCCCTAACCCTAACCCTAACCCTTACCCAAAACCTAACCCTAACCCTAACCCTAACCCTAACCCGAACCCTAACCCTAAACATAACCCTAACCCTAACCCTAACCCTTACCGTTTCCCTAACCCTAACCCTAACCCAACCCAAAACCTAACCGTAACCCTAACACCAACCTAAAACCTAACCCTAACCCTAACCCTAACCCTAACCCTTACCGTTTCCCTAACCCTAATCCTAACCCTAACCCTAACGCTAACCCTAACCCTAATCCTAACCCTAACCTTAAACCTAACCTTAACCCTAACCCTAACCCTAACCCTAAACTTTACCGTTTCCCTAACCCTAACCCTAACTCTAACGCTAACCCTAACCCTAACCCTAACCCTTACCATTTCCCTAAACCTAACCCTAAATCTAAACCTAACCCTAACCCTAACCCTAATCCTAACCCTAACCCTAAACCTAACCCTAACCCTAACCCTAACCCTAACGCTAACCCTAACCCTAAACCAAAACCTCACCCTAACGCTAACCCTCACCATAAACCTAACCCTAACCCTTACCGTTTCCCTAACCCTAACCCTAACCCTAACCCTAACCCTAACCCTTAACGTTTCCCTAACCCTAACCCTAACTCTAAACCTAACCCTAAACCTAACCCTAATCCTAACCCTAACCCTAAACCTAACCCTAACCCTAACCCTAACCCTACCCCTAACGCTAACCCTAACCCTAACCCAAACCATAACCCTAACCCTTACCGTTTCTCTAACCCTAACCCTAACCCTAACGCTAACCCTAACCCTAACCCTAACCCTAACCCTAAACCTAACCTTAAACCTAACCCTAACCCAAACCCTAACCCTAACCCTTACCGTTTCCCTAACTCTAAACCCAACCCTAACGCTAACTCTAACCCTAAACCTAACCCTTACCCTAACCCTAACCCGAACCCTAAACCTCACCCTAACCCCAACCCTAACCTTACCGTTTCCCTAACCCTAACCCATACCGTTTTCCTCACCCTAACCCTAACCCTAACCCTTACCGTAATCCTAACCCTATCGCTTACCATTTCCCTAAACCTAACCCATACCGTTTCCCTAACCCTACCCCTAACCCTAACCTAACGCTAACCCTAACCATAACCCTAACCCTTGACCTAAACCTAACCCTTACCCTTTCCCTAAACATAACACATACCGTTTCCCTAACCCTAACCCTAACCCTAACCCTAACCCTAAGGCTAACCCTAACCCTAACCCTAACCCTAGCCTTAACCCTAACCCTAACCCTAACCCTAACCCTAACCCTTACCGTTTCCCTAACCCTAACTCTAACCCTTACGCTAACCCTAACCCTAACCCTTACCCTAACCCTACCCCTAACCCTTACCGTTTCCCTAACCCTAACCCATACCATTTCCCTAACCCTAACCCTAACCCTAACCCTAACGCTAACCCTAACCCTAACCCTAACCCTAACCCTAACCTTTACCGTTTCCCTAACGCTAACCCATACCATTTCCCTAACCCTAACCCTAACCTTAACCCTAAAGCTAACCCTAACCCTAACCCTAACCCTAAACCTAACCCTAACTCTTACCGTTTCCCTAACCCTAACCCTAACCCTTACCGTTTCCTTAACCCTAACCTTAACACTAAACCTAAACCTAACCCTAACACTAATCCTAACCCTAACCCTAACCCAAAACCTAACCCTTACCCTAACCCTAACCCTAACCCGAACCCTAACCGTAAACATAACCCTAACCCTAACCCTAACCCTAACCCTTACCGTTTACCTAACCCTAACCCTAACCCTAACACTAAACCTAACCCTAACCCTAACCCTAACCCTAACGCTAACCCATCCCTAACCAAAACCCTAAGCCTTACCATTTACCTAACCCTCACCCTAACTCTACCCCTAAACCTAACCCTAAACCTAACCCTAACCCTTAACGTTTCCCTAACCCTAACCCTTATCGTTTCCCTAACCCTAACCCTAACATTTACCCTAAGCCTAACCCTAACCCTAACACTAAACCTAAACCTAACCCTAACCCTAACCCTTTCCATTTCCATAACCCTAACCCTTAACGTTTCCCTAACCCTAACCCTTATCGTTTCCCTAACCCTAACCCTAACCCTAACCCTAACATTTATCCTAAGCCTAACCCTAACCCTAAACCTAACCCTTACCCTAACCATTACCGTTTCCCTAACCATAACCCTTATCGTTTCCCTAACCCTAACCCTAACCCTAACTCTTACCGTAAGCCTAACCCTAACCCTAACCCTAAACCTAACCCTAACCCTAACCTAACCCTTACCATTTCCCTAACTCTAACACTTACCGTTTCCCTAACTCTAGCCCTAACCCTAACCATAACGCTAACCCTAACCCTAACCCTAACGCTAACCCTAAATCTAACCCTAACCCTAACCCTAACCCAAAACCTAACCCTAAACCACACCCTAACCCTAACCCTAAACCCTAAACCTAACCCTAACCCTTACCGTTTCCCTAACCCTAACGCTAACCCTAACCCTAACCCTAACCCTAACCCTAAACCTAACCTTAACCCTAACCCTAACCCAAACCCTAACCCTAACCCTTACCGTTTCCCTAACCCTATACCTAACCCTAACGCTAACCCTAACCCTAACCCTAAACCTAACGCTAATTCTATCGCTAACCCTAACCCTAATCCTAACGCTAACCCTAAACCTAACCCTAACCCTAAACCTAACCCTAAACCTAACCCTAACCCTTACCGTTTCCCTAACCCCAACCCTAACACTAAACCTAACCCTAACCCTAAGCCTAACCCTAACACTAACCCTAACCCTAACCCTAACCCTTACTGTTTCCCTAACCCTAAACCTAACCCTAACGCTAACCCTAACACTAACAGTAAAGCTAAACCTAACCCTATCCCTAACCCTAACCCTAAGGCTAACAATAACCCTAACCCTAACCCTAACGCTAACCGTACCCCTAAATCTAACCCTAACCCTAACGCTAAACCTAACCCTAACGCTAACCCTAACCCTAACACTAACACTTACCGTTTACCTAACCCTAACCCTAACACTAACACTAAATCTAACCCTAACCCTAACCCTAACCCTAACGCTAACCCTAACCCTAACCCTAACACTAAGCCTTACCATTTACCTAACCCTCACCCTAACTCTAACACTAAACCTAACCCTAACCCTAACCCTAACACTTAACGTTTCCCTAATCCTAACCCTTATCGTTTCCCTAAACCTAACCCTAACCCTAGCCCTAACATTTGCCTTAAGACTAACCCTAACCCTAACCCTAAACCTAAACCTTACCCTAACCCTAACACTTACCGTTTCCCTAACCCTAACCCTTAAGGTTTCCCTAACCCAAACCCGTATTGTTTCCCTAACCCTAACCCTAGCCCTAACCCTAACATTTACCCTAAGCCTAACCCTAACCCTAACCCTAAACCTAAACCTAACCCTAACCCTAACCATTACCGTTTCCCTAACCCTAACCCTTATAGTTTCCCTAACCCTAACCCTAACCCTAATCCTAACCCTTATCGTTTCCCTAATCCTAACCCTTACAGTTTCCCTACCTCTAACCCTAACCCTAACTCTAACGCTAACCCTAACCCTAACCCTAACCCTAAACCCTAAACCTAATCCTAAGCCTTACCGTTTCCCTTACCCTAACCCTAACCCTAACCCTAACACTAAACCTAACCCTAACCCTAATCCTAATCCTAACCCTAACCCTTACCGTTTCCCTAACCCTAACCCATGCCGTTTCCCTAACACTAACCCTAACCCTAAACCTAACCCTAAACCTAACCCTAACCCTAACCATAAACCTAACCCTAACCCTTACCGTTTCCCTAACCCTAACGCTAACCCTAACCCTAACCCTAACCCTTACCGTTTCCCTAAACCTAACCCTAAATCTAAACCTAACCCTAACCCTAAACCTAACCCTAATCCTAACCCTAACACTAAACCTAACCCTAACCCTAACCCTAACCCTACCCCTTACGTTTTCCTTAACCCTAACCCTAACCCTAACCCTAATGCTAACCCTAACCCTAACCCTAACCCTTACAGTTTCCCTAACCCTAACCCTAACCCAAAACCTCACCCTAACGCTAATCCTCACCATAAACCTAACCCTAACCCTTACTGTTTCCCTAACCCTAACCCTAACCCTAACCCTAACCCTAACTCTAAACCTAACCCTAAACCTAACCGTAATCCTAACCCTAACCCTAAACCTAACCCTAACCCTAACCCTAACCCTACCCCTAACGCTAACCGTAACCCTAACCCAAACCATAACCCTAACCCTTACCGTTTCTCTAACCCTAACCCTAACCCTAACGCTAACCCTAACCCTAACCCTAACCCTAAACCTAACCTTAACCCTAACCCTAACCCAAACCCTAACCCTAGCCCTTACCGTTTCCCTAACCCTAATCCTAACCCTAACGCTAACCCTAACCCTAACCCTAACCCTAACCCTTACCCTAACCCTAACCCCAACCCTAACCCTAACCCTAACCCTAACCCTAACCCTAACCTTACCGTTTCCCTAACCCTAACCCATACCGTTTTCCTCACCCTAACCCTAACCCTAACCCTTACCGTAAGCCTAACCCTATCCCCTACCGTTTCCCTAACCCTAAACCATACCGTTTCCCTAACCCTAACCCTAACCCTAACCCTAACGCTAACCCTAACCATAACCCTAACCCTTAACCTAAACCTAACCCTTACCCTTTCCGTAAACCTAACACATACCGTTTCCCTAACCCTAACCCTAACCCTAACCCTAACCCTAACCCTAACCCTAAGGCTAACCCTAACCCTAACCCTAACCCTAGCCTTAACCCTAACCCTAACCCTAACCCTAACCCTTACCGTTTCCCTAACCCTAACTCTAACCCTAACGCTAACCCTAACCCTAACCCTAACCCTTACCCTAACCCTAAACCTAACCCTTACCGTTTCCCTAACCCTAACCCATACCATTTCCCTAACCCTAACCCTAACCCTAACCCTAACCCTAACGCTAACCCTAACCCTAACCCTAACCCTAACCCTTACCGTTTCCCTAACCCTAACCCATACCATTTCCCTAACCCTAACCCTAACCATAAACCTAAAGCTAACCCTAACCCTAACCCTAACCCTAACCCTAAACCTAACCCTAACTCTTACCGTTTCCCTAACCCTAACCCTAACCCTTACCATTTCCTTAACCCTAACCTTAACACTAAACCTAACCCTAAACCTAACACTAATCCTAACCCTAACACTAACCCAAAACCTAACCCTTACCCTTACCCTAACCCTAACCCGAACCCTAACCCTAAACATAACCATAACCCTAACCCTAACCCTAACCCTAACCCTACCCCTTACCGTTTACCTAACCCTAACCCTAACCCTAACACTAAACCTAACCCTAACCCTAACCCTAACCCTAACGCTAACCCTAACCCTAACCCTAACCCTAAGCCTTACCATTTACCTAACCCTCACCCTAACTCTAACACTAAACCTAACCCCAACCCTAACCCTAACCCTTAACGTTTCCCTAACCCTAACCCTTATCGTTCCCCTAACCCTAACCCTAACCCTAACCCTAACATTTACCCTAAGCCTAACCCTAATCCTAACACTAAACCTAAACCTAACCCTAACCCTAACCCTTTCCATTTCCATAACCCTAACCCTTAACGTTTCCCTAACCCTAACCCTTATCGTTTTCCTAACCCTAACCCTAACCCTAACCCCAACATTTACCCTAAGCCTAACCCTAATCCAAACCCTAAACCTAAACCTAACCCTTACCCTAACCATTACCGTTTCCCTACCCCTAACCCTTATCGTTTCCCTAACCCTAACCCTAACCCTAACTCTTCCCGTAAGCGTAACCCTAACCTAACCCTAAACCTAAACCTAACCCTAACCCTAACCCTTACCGTTTCCCTAACTCTAACACTTACCGTTTCCCTAACTCTAGCCCTAACCCTAACCATAACGCTAACCCTAACCCTAACCCTAACGCTAACCCTAAACCTAACCCTAACCCTAACCGTAACCCAAAACCTAACCCTAAACCACACCCTAACCCTAACCCTAACCCTAAACCTAAACCTAACCCTTACCCTAACCATTACCGTTTCCCTAACCCTAACCCTTATCGTTTCCCTAACCCTAACCCTAACCCTAACTCTTACCGTAAGCCTAACCCTAATCCTAACACTAAACCTAACCCTAACCCAAATCCTAACCCTAACCATAACCCTTACCGTTTCCCTAAACCTAACCCATACCGTTTCCGTAACCCTAACCCTAACCCAAAACCTAACCCTAACGCTAACCCTCACCATAAACCTAACCCTAACCCTTAATGTTTCCCTAACCCTAAACCTATCACTAACCCTAACCCTAACCCTAACCCTTACTGTTTCCCTAACCCTAACCCTAACCCTAACCCAACCCTTACCCTAACCCTAACCCTAACCCTAACCCTAACCGTTTCTCTAAGCGTAACCCTAACCCTAACACTAAACTAACCCTAACCCTAACCCTAACCCTAAACCTAACAGTAACTCTAACCCTAACCCTTAGCCTAACCTTAACCCTAACCCTAACCCTAACGCTAACGCTAACCCTAAACCTAACCCTAAACCTAACCCTAACCCTTACCGTTTCCCTAACCCTAACCCTAACTCTAAACCTAACCCTAACCCTAACCCTTACCGTTTCCCTAACCCTAACCCTAACCCTAACCCTAACCCTAACCCTAACCCTTAGCCTAACCTTAACCCTAACCCTAACCCTAACGCTAACGCTAACCCTAAACCTAACCCTAAACCTAACCCTAACCCTTACCGTTTCCCTAACCCTAACCCTAACCCTAACCCTAAGCCTAACACTAACCCTAAGCCTAACCCCAACCCTAACCCTTACCCTTACCCGAACCGTAACCCTAACCCTAACCCTAACCCTTACCGTTTCCCTAACCCTAACCCTAACCCTAACCCTAACGCTAAGTCTAACCCTAACAGTAAACCTAACCCCAACCATAACCCAAACACTAACCCTAACCCTAAACCTAACCCTAACCCTAACTTTAACAATAACCCTAACGCTAACCCTAACAGTAACCGTAACCCTAAACCTAACCCTAACCCTAACGCAAACCCTAACCCTAACGCTAACCCTAACCTTAACCCTAACCCTAACCCCAAACCTAAACCCAAACCAAATCCTAACCCTAACCCTAAACCCTAACCCTAAACCTAACCCTTACGGTTTCCCTTACCCTTACCCTAACACTAATCCTAACACTAAACCTAACCCTAACCCTAATCTTAACCCTAACCCTAACCCTTACCGTTTCCCTAACCCTAACCCATACCGTTTCCCTAACCCTAAACTAACCCTAACACTAACCCTAACCCTAGCGCTAACCCTAAACCTAACCCTAACCCTTACCGTTTCCCTAACCCTAACCCTAACCCTTACCATTTCCCTAACCCTAACCTTAACACTAAACCTAACCCTAAACCTAACACTAATCCTAACCCTAAACCTAACCCTAAACCTAACCCTAACCCTAACCCTAACCCTTACCGTTTACTTAACCCTAACCCTAAACCTAACCCTAACGCTAACCCTAACCCTAACCCTAACCCTAAACCTAACCCTTACACTAACCATTACCGTTTCCCTAACCCTAACCCTTATCGTTTCCCTACCCCTAACCCTAACCCTAACACTTACCGTAAGCCTAACCCTAACCCTAACACTAAACCTAACCCTAACCCAAATCCTAACCCTAACCATAACCCTTACCGTTTCCCTAAACCTAACCCATACCGTTTCCGTAACCCTAACCCTAACCCAAAACCTAACCCTAACGCTAACCCTCACCATAAACCTAACCCTAACCCTTAATGTTTCCCTAACCCTAAACCTATCACTAACCCTAACCCTAACCCTAACCCTTACTGTTTCCCTAACCCTAACCCTAACTCTAAACCTAACCCTAAACCTAACCCTAATACTAACCCTAACCCTAAACCTAACCCTAACCCTAACCATACCCCTAACGCTAAACCTA
Organism: Megascapheus bottae; assembly: GCA_024803745.1. NCBI lineage: Eukaryota > Metazoa > Chordata > Mammalia > Rodentia > Geomyidae > Megascapheus > Megascapheus bottae. Next base: position 9,845,541 of record JANJXV010000041.1, on the reverse strand, counting down.
ACCCTAACCCTAACCCTAACCCTTACCGTTTTTCTAACCCTAACCCTAACCCTATCGCTAACCCTATCCCTAACCCTAACCCTAACCCTAAACCTAACCCTAACCCTAACCCTAACCCAAACCCTAACCCTAACCCTTACCTTTTCCCTAACCCTAACCCTAACCCTAACGCTAACCCTAACCCTAACCCTTACCCTAACCCTAACCCCAACCCTAACCCTAACCCTAACCGTAACCCTAACCTTACCGTTTCCCTAACCCTAACCCATACCGTTTCCCTAACCCTAACCCTAACCCTTACCATAAGCGTAACCCTATTCCTTACCGTTTCCCTAACCCTAACCCATACCGTTTCCCTAACCCTAACCCTAACCCTGACCCTAACGCTAACCCTAACCATAACCCTAACCCTAAACCTAAACCTAACCCTTACCCTTTTCCTAACCCTAACACATACCGTTTCCCTAACCCTAACCCTAACCCTAACCCTAACGCTAAACCTAACCCTAACCCTAACCCTAACCCTAACCTTAACCCTAACCCTAACCCTAACCCTAACCCTTACCGTTTCCCTAACCCTAACTCTAACCCTAACGCTAACCCTAACCCTAACCCTAACCCTTACCCTAACCCTAACCCTAACCCTAACCCTTACCGTTTCCCTAACCTTAACCCATACCATTTCCCTAACCCTAACCCTAACCCTAACGCTAACCCTAACCCTAACCCTAACCCTAACCCTAACCCTTACCCTACCCCTTACCCTTACCCTAACCCTAACCCTAACCCTTACAGTTTTCCTATCCCTAACACTAACCCTAACCCTAAACTTAACCCTAACCCTAACCCTAACCCAAACCCTAACCCAAAACCTAACCTGAACCCTAACCCTAACCCTCACCCTAACCCTTACCGTTTCCCTAACCCTAACCCTAACCCTAACTCTTACCGTTTACCTAACCCTAACCCTAACCCTAACCTTACCATTTCCCTAACCCTAATCCTAAACGTAAACCTAACCCTAACCCTAACACGAACCCTTACCTTTACCGTTTCCCCATCCCTAACCCTAACCCTTCCCCTTACCGTTTGCCCTTACCGTTTCCCTAACCCTAACCCTAACCCTACCCCTTACCGTTTCCCTAACCCTAACACTAAACCTTACCGTTTCCCTAACCCTAACCCTAACCCTAACCCTACCCCTACCCCTTACCGTTTCCCTAACCCTAACCCTAACCCTAACCCTAATTCTAAACCTAACCCTAACCCTTATCGTTTCCCTAACCTTAACCCTAACCCTAACCCTAACTCTTACCGTAAGCCTAACCCTAACCCTAACCCTAAACCTAAACCAAACCCTAACCCTAACCCTTACCGTTTCCCTAACCCTAACCCTTACCGTTTCCCTAACTCTAACCCTAACCCTAACCATAACGCTAACCTTAACCCTAACGCTAACCCTAAACCTAACCCTAACCCTAACCCAAAACCTAACCCTAAACCACACCCTAACCCTAACCCTAAACCCTAAACCTAACCCTAACCCTTACCGTTTCCCTAACCCTAACCCTAACCCTAACACTAAACCTAACCCTAACCCTAATCCTAACCCTAACCATAACACTTACCGTTTCCCTAAACTTAACCCATAACGTTTCCCTAACCCTAAACCTAACCCTAACCCAAAACCTAACCCTAACGCTAACCCTCACCATAAACCTAACCCTAACCCTTACCGTTTCCCTAACCCTACCCCTAACACCAACCCTAACCCTTACCCTAACCCTTACCGTTTCCCTAACCCTAACACTAACGATAATACTAACCCCAACCGTAACCCTAACCCTTACCGTTTCCCTAACACTAACCATAACCCTAACCCAAAACCTAACCCTAACCCTAACCCTAACCCTAACCCGAACCCTAACACTAAACATAACCCTAACCCTAACCCTAACCCTAACCCTTACCGTTTCCCTAACCCTAACCCTAACCCTAAACCAAAACCTAACCGTAACCCTAACCCTAACCTAAAACCTAAACCTAACCCTAACCCTAACCCTTACCGTTTCCCTAACCCTAACCCTAACCCCAACGCTAACCCTAACCCTAATCCTAACCCTAACCCTAAACCTAACCTTAACCCTAACCCTAACCCTAACCCTAAACCTTATCGTTTCCCTAACCCTAACCCTAACCCTAACGCTAACCCTAACCCTAACCCAACCCTTAACCTAAACCTAACCCTAACCCTAACCCTAACCCTAACCCCAACCCTAACCCTAACCCTTAGCGTTTCCCTAACCCTAACACTAACGATAATACTAACCCCAACCCTAACCCTAACCCTTTCGTTTCCCTAACACTAACCATAACCCTAACCCAAAACCTAACCCTAACCCTAACCCTAACCCTAACCCGAACCCTAACCCTAAACTTAACCCTAACCCTAACCCTAACCCTAACCCTAACCCTTACCGTTTCCCTAACCCTAACCCTAACCCTAACTCTTACCGTTTACCTAACCCTAACCCTAACCCTAACCCTTACCGTTTCCCTAACACTAACCATAACCCTAACCCAAAACCTAACCCTAACCCTAACCCTAACCCTAACCCGAACCCTAACACTAAACATAACCCTAACCCTAACCCTAACCCTAACCCTTACCGTTTCCCTAACCCTAACCCTAACCCTAAACCAAAACCTAACCGTAACCCTAACCCTAACCTAAAACCTAAACCTAACCCTAACCCTAACCCTTACCGTTTCCCTAACCCTAACCCTAACCCTAACGCTAACCCTAACCCTAATCCTAACCCTAACCCTAAACCTAACCTTAACCCTAACCCTAACCCTAACCCTGAACCTTACCGTTTCCCTAACCCTAACCCTAACCCTAACGCTAACCCTAACCCTAACCCAACCCTTAACCTAACCCTAACCCTAACCCTAACCCTAACCCTTAGCGTTTCCCTAACCCTAACACTAACGATAATACTAACCCCAACCCTAACCCTAACCCTTTCGTTTCCCTAACACTAACCATAACCCTAACCCAAAACCTAACCCTAACCCTAACCCTAAACCGAACCCTAACACTAAACATAACCCTAACCCTAACCCTAACCCTAACCCTTACCGTTTCCCTAACCATAACCCTAACCCTAAACCAAAACCTAACCGTAACCCTAACCCTAACCTAAAACCTAAACCTAACCCTAACCCTAACCCTCACCCTAACCCTTACCGTTTCCCTAACCCTAACCCTAACCCTACCACTTACAGTTTCCCTAGCCCTAACCCTAAACCTTACCATTTCCCTAACCCTAACCCTAACCCTAATCCGAACCCTAACCCTTACCGTTTCCCTAACCCTAACACTAACCCTAACCCTAAAGGTAACCCTAACCCTAACACTAACCCTAAGCCTAACCCTAACCCTTACCGTTTCCCTAACCCTAACTCTAACCCTAACGCTAACCCTAACCCTAACCCTAACCCTTACCCAAACCCTAACCCTAACCCTAACCCTAACCCTTACCGTTTCCCTAACCGTAACCCATACCATTTCCCTAACCCTAACCCTAACCCTAACGCTAACCCTAACCCTAACCCTAACCCTAAACCTAACCTTAACCCTAACCCTAACCCTAACCCTAACCCTTACCGTTTCCCTAACCCTAACTCTAACCCTAACGCTAACCCTAACCCTAACCCTAACCCTTACCCTAACCCTAACCCTAACCCTAACCCTAACCATAACCCTTACAGTTTCCCTAACCCTAACCCATACCATTTCCCTAACCCTAACCCTAACCCTAACCCTAACCCTAACCCTACCCCTAACCCTAACCCTAACCCTTACCGTTTCCCTAACCCTAACCCATACCATTTCCCTAACCCTAACCCTAACCATAACCCTAACGCTAACCCTAAACCTAACCCTAAACCTAACCCTAACTCTTACCGTTTCCCTAACCCTAACCCTAACCCTAACCCTAAACTTAACACTAAACCTAACCCTAACCCTAACACTAATCCTAACCCTAACCCTAACCCAAAACCTAACCCTTACCCTAACCCTAACCCTAACCCTAAACATAACCCTAACCCTAACCCTAACCCTAACCCTACCCCTTACCGGTTACCTAACCCTAACCCTAACCCTAAACCTAAACCTACCCCTAACGCTAACCATAACCCTAACCCAATCGCTAAACCTAACCCTTACCGTTTCTCTAACCCTAACCCTAACCCTAACGCTAACCCTAACCCTAACCCTAAACCTAACCCTAACCCTAACCCTAACCCAAACCCTAACCCTAACCCTTACCGTTTCCCTAACCCTAAACCTAACCCTAACGCTAAACCTAACCCTAACCCTAACCCTTACCCTAACCCTAACCCCAACCCTAACCCTAACCTTAACCCTAACCCTAAACTTACTGTTTCCCTAACCCTAACCCATACCGTTTTCCTCACCCTAACCCTAACCCTAAAGCTTACCATAAGCCTAACCCTATCCCTTACCGTTTCCCTAACCCTAACCCATACCGTTTCCCTAACCCTAACCCTAACCCTAACCCTAACCCTAACGCTAACCCTAACCATAACCCTAACCCTAAACCTAAACCTAACCCTTACCCTTTCCCTAACCCTAACACATACCGTTTCCCTAACCCTAACCCTAACCCTAACCCTAACCCTAACCCTGAGGCTAACCCTAACCCTAACCCTAACCTTAACCCTAACCCTAACCCTAACCCTAACCCTAACCCTTACCGTGTCCCTAACCCTAACTCTAACCCTAACGCTAACCCTAACCCTAACCCTTACCCTAACCCTAACCCTAACCCTTACCGTTTCCCTAACCCTAACACATACCGTTTCCCTAACCCTAACCCTAATCCTAACGCTAACCATAACCCTTACCATTTCCCTAAAACTAACCCATACCATTTCCCTAACCCTAACCCTAACCCAAAACCTAACCCTAACGCTAACCCTCACCATAAACCTAACCCTAATGCTTACCGTTTCCCTAACCCTAACACTAACCCTAACCCTAACCCTAACCCTTACCGTTTCCCTAACCCTAACCCTAACTCTAAACCTAACCTTAACCCTAACCCTAACCCTAACGATAACCCTAACCCTAACCCTAACCCTTACCCTAAACCTAACCCCAACCCTAACCCTAACCCTAACCCTAAACCTAAACTTACCGTTTCCCTAACCCTAACCCATACCGTTTTCCTCACCCTAACCCTAACCCTAACCCTTACCATAAGCCTAACCCTATCCCTTACCGTTTCCCTAACCCTAACCCATACCGTTTCCCTAACCCTAACCCTAACCCTAACCCTAACGCTAACCCTAACCATAACCCTAACCCTAAACCTAAACCTAACCCTTACCCTTTACCTAACCCTAACACATACCGTTTCCCTAACCCTAACCCTAACCCTAACGCTACCCCTAACCCTAAGGCTAACCCAACCCTAACCCTAACCCTAACCTTAACCCTAACCATAACCCTAACCCTAACCCTAACACTTACCGTTTACCTAACCCTAACCCTAACACTAACACTAAACCTAACCCTAACCCTAACCCTAACCCTAACGCTAACCTTAACCCTAACCCTAACCCTAAGCCTTACCATTTACCTAACCCTCACCCTAACTCTAACACTAAACCTAACCCTAACCCTAACCCTAACCCTTAACGTTTCTCTAATCCTAACCCTTATCGTTTCCCTAACCCTAACCCTAACCCTAACCCTAACATTTACCCTAAGCCTAACCCTAACCCTAAACCTAAACCCTAAACCTAACCCTTACCGTTTCCCTAACCCTAACCCTAACCCTAACCCTAACACTAAACCTAACCCTAACCCTAATCCTAACCCTAACCCTAACCCTTACCGTTTCCCTAACCCTAACCCATGTCGTTTCCCTAACCCTAACCCTAACCCTAATCCTAACCCTAAATCTAACCCTAACCCTAACCCTAACCAAAAACCTAACATTAACCCTTACCGTTTCCCTAACCCTACGCTAACCCTAACCCTAACCCTAACCCTTACCGTTTCCCTAAACCTAACCCTAAATCTAAACCTAACCCTAACCCTAACCCTAACCCTAATCCTAACCCTAACCTAAACCTAACCCTAACCCTAACCCTACCCCTTACCTTTTCCTTAACCCTAACCCTAACCCTAACCCTAACGCTAACCCTAACCCTAACCCTAACCCTAACCCTTACAGTTTCCCTAACCCTAACCCTAACCCTAACGCTAACCCTAACTCTAATCCAAAACCTCACCCTAACGCTAACCCTCACCATAAACCTAACCCTAATCCTTACCGTTTCCCCAACCCTAACCCTAACACTAACCCTAACCCTAACCCTAACCCTTAACGTTTCCCTAACCCTAACCCTAACTCTAAACCAAACCCTAAACCTAACCCTAATCCTAACCCTAACCCTAAACCTAACCCTACCCTAAACCTACCCCTAACGCTAACCATAACCCTAACCCTAAACCTAACCCTAACCCTAACCCTAACCCAAACCCTAACCCTAACCCTTACCGTTTCCCTAACCCTAAACCTAACCCTAACGCTAAACCTAACCCTAACCCTAACCCTTACCCTAACCCTAACCCGAACCCTAACCCTAACCTTAACCCTAACCCTAAACTTACTGTTTCCCTAACCCTAACCCATACCGTTTTCCTCACCCTAACCCTAACCCTAAAGCTTACCATAAGCCTAACCCTATCCCTTACCGTTTCCCTAACCCTAACCCATACCGTTTCCCTAACCCTAACCCTAACCCTAACGCTAACCCTAACCATAACCCTAACCCTAAACCTAAACCTAACCCTTACCCTTTCCCTAACCCTAACACATACCGTTTCCCTAACCCTAACCCTAACCCTAAGGCTAACCCTAAGGCTAACCCTAACCCTAACCTTAACCCTAACCCTAACCCTAACCCTAACCCTAACCCTTACCGTGTCCCTAACCCTAACTCTAACCCTAACGCTAACCCTAACCCTAACCCTTACCCTAACCCTAACCCTAACCCTTACCGTTTCCCTAACCCTAACCCATACCATTTCCCTAACCCTAACCCTAACCCTAACCATAACCCTAAAGCTAACCCTAACCCTAACCCTAACCCTAAACCTAACCCTAACTCTTACCGTTTCCCTAACCCTAACCCTAAACCTTACCGTTTCCTTAACCCTAACCTTAACACTAAACCTAACCCTAAACCTAACACTAATCCTAACCCTAACCCTAACCCAAAACCTAACCCTTACCGTAACCCTAACCCTAACCCGAACCCTAACCCTAAACATAACCCTAACCCTAACCCTAACCCTAACCCTACCCCTTACCGTTTACCTAACCCTAACCCTAACCCTAACACTAAACCTAACCCTCACCCTAACCCTAACCCTAACGCTAACCCTAACCCTAACCCTAACCCTAAGCCTTACCATTTACCTAACGCTCACCCTAACTCTAACACTAAACCTAACCCCAACCCTAACCCTAACCCTTAACGTTTCCCTAACCCTAACCCTTATCGTTCCCCTAACCCTAACCCTAACCCTAACCCTAACATTTACCCTAAGCCTAACCCTAACCCTAACACTAAATCTAAACCTAACCCTAACCCTAACCCTTTCCATTTCCATAACCCTAACCCTTAACGTTTCCCTAACCCTAACCCTTATCGTTTCCCTAACCCTAACCCTAACCCTAACCCCAATATTTACCCTAAGCCTAACCCTAACCCTAACCCTAAACCTAAACCTAACCCTTACCCTAACCATTACCGTTTCCCTAACCCTAACCCTTATCGTTTCCCTAACCCTAACCCTAACTCTTCCCGTAAGCCTAACCCTAACCCTAACCCTAAACCTAAACCTAACCCTAACCCTAACCCTTACCGTTTCCCTAACTCTAACACTTACCGTTTCCCTAACTCTAGCCCTAACCCTAACCATAACGCTAACCCTAACCCTAACGCTAACCCTAAACCTAATCCTAACCTTAACCGTAACCCAAAACCTAACCCTAAACCACACCCTAACCCTAACCCTAACCCTAAACCTAAACCTAACCCTTACCCTAACCATTACCGTTTTCCTAACCCTTATCGTTTCCCTAACCCTAACCCTAACCCTAACTCTTACCGTAAGCCTAACCTTAACCCTAACACTAAACCTAACCCTAACCCAAATCCTAACCCTAACCATAACCCTTACTGTTTCCCTAAACATAACCCATACCGTTTCCGTAACCCTAACCCTAACCCAAAACCTAACCCTAACGCTAACCCTCAACATAAACCTAATCCTAACCCTTAATGTTTCCCTAACCCTAAACCTATCACTAACCCTAACCCTAACCCTAACCCTAACCCTTACTGTTTCCCTAACCCTAACCCTAACCCTAAACCTAACCCTAACCCTAACCCTAACCCTAACGCTAACCCTAACCCTAACCCTAACCCTAACCCTTACCGTTTCTCTAACCCTAACCCTAACCCTATCGCTAACCCTAACCCTAACCCTAACCCTAACCCTAAACCTAACCCTAACCCGAACCCAAACCCTAACCCTAACCCTTACCTTTTCCCTAACCCTAACCCTAACCCTAACGCTAACCCTAACCCTAACCCTTACCCTAACCCTAACCCCAACCCTAACCCTAACCCTAACCGTAACCCTAACCTTACCGTTTCCCTAACCCTAACCCATACCGTTTCCCTAACACTAACCCTAACCCTAACCCTAACGCTAACCCTTACCATAACCCTAACCCTAAACCTAAACCTAACCCTTACCGTTTCCCTAACCCTAAACCTAACCCTTACCGTTTCCCTAACCATAACCCTAACCCTAACCCTAACCCTTCCCCTACCCCTTACCCTTACCCTAACCCTAACCCTAACCCTTACAGTTTTCCTATCACTAACACTAACCCTAACCCTAAACTTAACCCTAACCCTAACTCTAACCCTAACCCAAAACCTAACCTTAACCCTAACCCTAACCCTCACCCTAACCCTTACCGTTTCCCTAACCCTAACCCTAACCCTAACTCTTACCGTTTACCTAACCCTAACCCTAACCCTAACCTTACCATTTCCCTAACCCTAATCCTAAACGTAAACCTAACCCTAAACCTAACACGAACCCTTACAGTTACCATTTCCCCAACCCTAACCCTAACCCTTCCCCTTACCGTTTACCCTTACCGTTTCCCTAACCCTAACCCTAACCCTACCCCTTTCCGTTTCCCTAACCCTAACCCTAAACCTTACCGTTTCCCTAACCCTAACCCTAACCCTAACCCTACCCCTACCCCTTACCGTTTCCTTAACCCTAACCCTAAACCTAACCCTAACCCTAACCTTAACCCATAACCCTAACCCTAACCCTAACCCTAAAGGTAACCCTAACCCTAAGCCTAACCCTAACCCTAACCCTTACCGTTTCCCTAACCCTAACCTTAACCCTAACGCTAACAATAAACCTAACCCTAACCCTAACCCTAATCCTAACCCTAACCCTAAACCTAACCCTTCCCCGAACCCTAACCCTTAACGGTTCCCTAAACCTAACCCTAACCCTAAATCTAAACGTAACCCTAACCCTAACCGTAACCCTAACGCTAAACCTAACCCTAAACCTAACACTAACCCTAACCCTTACCGTTTCCCTAACCGTAACCCTAACCCTAACACTACACCTAACCCTAACCCTAACCCTAACCCTAACCCTAAAACTAAACCTAACCGTAACCCTAAACCTAACCCTAACCCTAACATTAACCCTTACCGTTTCCCTAACCCTAACATTAACCCTAACCCTAACCCTAACCATAAGGCTAACCTTAAACCTAAACCTAACCCTAACCGTTACCGTTTCCCTAATCCTAACCCTAAACCTAACCCTAAACCTAACCATAACCCTAACGCTAACCCTAACCCTTACCGTTTCCCTAACCCTAACACTAACGATAATACTAACCCCAACCCTAACTCTAACCCTTACCGTTTCCCTAACACTAACCATAACCCTAACCCAAAACCTAACCCTAACCCTAACCCTAACCCTAACCCGAACCCTAACCCTAAACATAACCCTAACCCTAACCCTAACCCTAACCCTTACCGTTTCCCTAACCCTAACCCTAACCCTAACCCAAAACCTAACCGTAACCCTAACCCTAACCTAAAACCTAACCCTAACCCTAACCCTAACCCTAACCCTTACCGTTTCCCTAACCCTAACCCTAACCCTAACCCTAACGCTAACCCTAACCCTAATCCTAACCCTAACCCTAAACCTAACGTTAACCCTAACCCTAACCCTAACCCTAAACCTTACCGTTTCCCTAACCCTAACCTTAACCCTAACCCTAACCCTAACCCTAACCCAACCCTTACCCTAACCCTAACCCTAACCCTAACCCTAACCGTTTCTCTAAGCGTAACCCTAACCCTAACACTAAACTAACCCTAACCCTTACCCTAACCCTAAACCTAACAGTAACTCTAACCCTAACCCTAAGCCTAACCGTAACCCTAACCCTAACCCTAACCCTAACCCTTACCGTTTCCCTAACCCTAACCCTAACCGTAAACCTAACCCTAACCCTAACCCTAAACCTAACGCTAACCCTAACCCTAACCCTACCCCTACCCTTACCCTAACCCTAACCCTAACCCTTACAGTTTTCCTATCCCTAACACTAACCCGAATCCTAAACTTAATCCTAACCCTAACCCTAACCCTAACCCAAAATCTAACCTTAACCCTAACCCTAACCCTAACCCTAACCCTTACCGTTTCCCTAACCATAACCTTAACCCTAACTCTTACCGTTTACCTAACCCTAACCCCAACCCTAACCCTAACCCTTACCGTTTCCCTAACACTATCCATACACCTAACCCAAAACCTAACCCTAACCCTAACCCTAACCCGAACCCTAACCCTAAACCTAACCTTAACCCTAACCCTAACCCTAACCCTAACCCTTACCGTTTCCCTAACCCTAACCCTAACCCTAAAACTAACCCTAACCCTAACCCTAAACCTAACCCTAACCCTAACATTAACCCTTACCGTTTCCCTAAACCTAACATTAACCCTAACCCTAACCCTAACGCTAACCCTAAACCTAACCCTAACCCTTACCGTTTCCCTAATCCTAACCCTAAACCTAACCCCAACCCTAACCCTAACGCTAACCCTAACCCTAACCCTTACCGTTTCCCTAACCCTAACACTAACGATAATACTAACCCCAACCCTAACCATAACCCTTAACGTTTCCCTAACACTAACCATAACCCTAACCCAAAACCTAACCCTAAACCTAACCCTAACCCTAACCCGAACCCTAACACTAAACATAACCCTAAACCTAACCCTAACCCTAACCCTTACCGTTTCCCTAACCCTAACCCTAACCCTAACCCAAAACCTAACCGCAACCCTAACCCTAACACAAAACCTAACCGTAACCCTAACCCTAAGCCTAACACTACTACTAAACCTAACCCTAACCCTTAACGTTTCCCTAATCCTAACCCTAACCCTAACAATAAACCTAAACCTAATCCTAATTCTTACCCTAACCCTAAAAATAATCCTAACCCTAACCTTAACCCTAACCCTAACCCTTACCGTTTCCCTAACCCTAACCCTATCTCTTACCCTTACCCTAACCCTAAACTTAACCCTAACACATACCGTTTCCCTTACCCTAAACCTAACCCTAACCCTAACCCTAACGCTAACCCTAACCCTAACCGTAACCCTAAACCTAAACCTAACCCTAACCCTAACCATAACCCTAACGCTAACCCTAACCCTAACCCTAACCCTAAACCTAACCCTAACTCTTACCGTTTCCCTAACCCTAACCCTAACCCTTACCGTTTCCGTAACCCTAACCTTAACACTAAACCTAACCCTAACCCTAACCCAAAACCTAACCCTTACCCTAACCCTAACCCTAACCCTAAACATAACCCTAACCCTAACCCTAACCCTAACCCTACTCCTTACCGTTTACCTAACCCTAACCCTAACCCTAACACTAAACCTAACCCTAACCCTAACCCTAACCCTAACGATAACCCTAACCCTAACCCTAACCCTAAGCCTTACCATTTACCTAACCCTCACCCTAACTCTAACACTAAACCTAACCCTAACCCTAAACCTAACCCTTAAGGTTTCCCTAAACCTAACCCTTATCGTTTCCCTAACCCTAACCCTGACCCTAACCCTAACATTTACCCTAAGCCTAACCCTAACCCTAACCCTAAACCTAAACCTAACCCTAACCCTAACCCTTACCGTTTCCCTAACCCTAACCCTTAAGGTTTCCCTAACCCTAACCCTTATCGTTTCCCTAACCCTAACCCTAACCCTAACCCTAATATTTACCCTAAGCCTAACCCTAACCCTAACCCTAAACCTAAACCTAACCCTAAACCTAACCATTACCGTTTCCCTAACCCTAACCCATATCGTTTCCCTAACCCTAACCCTAACCCTAACTCTTACCGTAAGCCTAACCCTAACCCTAACCCTAAAGCTAAACCTAACCCTAACCCTAACCCTTACCGTTTCCCTAACCCTAACCCTTACCGTTTCCCTAACTCTAACCCTAACCCTAACCATAACGCTAACCCTAACCCTAACGCTAACCCTAAACCTAACCCTAAACCTAACCATAACCCAAAACCTAACCCTAAACCAGACCCTAACCCTAAACCCTAAACGTAACCCTAACCCTTACCGTTTCACTAACCCTAACCCTAACCCTAACCCTAACCCTAACCCTAACCCTAACCATAACCCTTACCGTTTCCCTAAACCTAACCCATACCATTTCCCTAACCCTAACCCTAACCCAAAACCTAAACCTAAACCTAACGCTAACCCTCACCATAAACCTAACCCTAACCCTTACCGTTTCCCTAACCCTAACA
>JANJXV010000041.1:9805000-9815000 GCA_024803745.1 Megascapheus bottae | reverse complement strand
CGCTAACCCTAACCCTAACGCTAAACCTAACCCTAACCCTAATCCTAACCCTTACACTTACCCTAACCCTAACCCTAACCCTTACCGTTTTCCTAACCCTACCCTAACCCTAACACGAAACCTAACCCTAACCCTAACCCTAACCCTAACCATACCCTAACCCTCAACCTAACCTTCACCCTAACCCTAACCCTAACCCTAACCCTAAACCTAACCCTTACCCTAACCCTAACCCTAACCCAAACCCTTACCCTAACCCTAACCCTAACCCTTACCGTTTCCCTAACTGTAACCCTAACCCTAACCCTAACCCTTACCGTTTCCCTAACCCTAACCCGAAACCTAAAGCTAAACCTAACCCTAACCCTCACCCTTACCCTTACCCTAACCTTAACCCCAACCCTAACCCTAACCCTTACCCTTACCGTTTCCATAACCCTAACCCTAACCCTTACCGTTTCCCTAACCCTAACGCTAACCCTAACCCCAACCCTAACCCTTACCGTTTCCCTAACCCTAACCCTAACCCTAACCCTTACCGTTTTCCTAAACCTAACACTAACCCTAACCCTAAACCTAACCTTAACCCTAACCCTAATCCTAACCCTAACCCAAAACGTAACCTTAACCCTAACCCTAACCCTACCCCTTACCGTTTCCCAAACCCTAACCCTAACCCTCTTACCGTTTCCCTAACCCTAACCTAACCGTAACCTTAAGCCTAAAACTAAACCTAACCCTCACCGTATCACTACCCCTGCCCCTAACCCTAACCCTACCCTAAACCTAACTCTACCGCAAACCCTACCCCTACCACAAGCCCTAAGAGTTACCTTAACCCTAACCCTACCCCTAACCGTTACCCTAACCCTAAACCTAACGCTAACCCTAATCCTAACCCTACCCCTAACCCTAACCTAACCCGAACCCTAACCCTAACCCTAATCCTAATCCTAACTCTACCCCTAACCCTAACCCTAACCCTAACCCTAACCCTAACCCTAAACCTAACCCGAACCCTAACCCTAACCATACCCCTAACACTAACCCTAACCCTACACCTAACGCTACCCCTAACCCTAACACTAACCCTAACCCTAACCCTACCCCTAACACTAACCCTAACCCTAACCCTAACCCTAACCCTACCCCTAACCATAACCCTAACACTAACCTTAACCCTAACCCTAACACTTCCCCTAACCTACTCCTAACACTAACCCTAACCCAAACATAACCCTAACCCTACCCCTAAACGTAACCCTAACCCTACCCCTAACCCTAACCCTAACCCTAACCCTACCCCTAACCGTAAACCTAACCCTAAACCTAACCCTAACCCTAACCCTTCCGCTAACCCTACTCTTAACACTAAACCTAACCCTAACCCTAACCCTTCCCCTAACCGTAACCCCAACCTTAACCCTACCCCTAACCCTATCCTAACCCTAACCCTAACCCTCACCCTACCCCTAAACCTAAACCTAATGCTACACCTAATCGTAACCCTATCCCTAACCCTTACACTAACCCTACCCTAACACTAACCCTAACCCTAATCCTAAACCTAACCCTACACCTAACCCTAACCCTAACCCTAACCCCTCCCCTAACCCTAACCCTAAGCCTAGCCCTAACCCTACACTTAACTCTAACCCTAATCCTAACCCTACCCCTAACCGTAACCCTAACGCTAACCCTAACCCTACCCCTAACGGTAACCCTAACCCTAACCCTAACCCTACTCCTAACCACAACCCTAACCCTACACCAAAACTTTACCCTAACCCTACCCCTAACCGTAATCGTAACGCTAACCTAAACCCTACCCCTAACGGTAATCCTAACCCTAACCCTAACGCTAACCCTAACCCTAAACCTAACCCTAACCCTAACCCTACTCCTAACTCTAACCCTAACCCTAACCCTAACCCTACAGCTAACCCTAACCGAACCCTATCCCTAATCATAACCCTAACTCTAACCCTAACCCTACCCCTAACCATCACCCAAGCCATAACCCTAACCCTACACCTAACGCTAACACTAACCCTCACCCTAACCCTACCCCTACCCCTAACCCTAACCCTAACCCTACACCTAACCCGAACCCTAACCCTATCCCTACCCTAACCCTAACCCTAAACCTAACCCTACCCATAACCCTACCTCTAAACCTAACCCTAAATCTACACCTACTCCTAACCCTAACCTTAACCCTAACCGTAACCCTAAACCTACCCCTAACCCTACCCCTAACCCTAACCCTAAACTTACCGTAACCCTAACAATAACCCCAGCCCAAATCCTATCCTAACCCTAACCCTAACCCTAACCCTGACCCTAACACTTATCTTAACCCTAACTCTACCCGTACACCAAGCACTAACCCTACCCCTACCCTTACCCCTAACCCTAACCCTAACCCTACCCCTAACCCTAACTTTACCCTTAACCCTAACCCTACCCCTTACCGTAAATCTATCCCTAACCCTAACCCTAACCCTACCCCTAACCGTAACCCTAACCCTAACCCTACGCCTAACCCTATCCTAACCCTAACCCTAACTCTAACCCAAAACCTAACCCTAACCCTAAACCTACCCCTAACCCTACCCCTAAACCTTACCCTTACCCTAATCCTAACCCTAACCATAACCCTAACCCTAACCCTACCCGTAACCCTAACCCTAACCCTAAACCTAACCCGAACCCTAATCCTAACCCTAACCCTAACCCTAATCCTAACCCTACCCCTATCCCTAACCCTAATCCTAACCCTAACCCTAAACCTAACCCGAACCCTAACCCTAACCATACCCCTAACGCTAACTCTAACCCTAACACTACCCCTAACCCTCACCGTAACCTTAACCCTACCCCTACCCCAAACCCTGATAATAACCCTAACCCTAACCCTACCCCTAACACTAAACATAACCCTAACCCTAACCCTAACCCTAACCATAACCCTAACCCTAACCTTAACACTAACCGTAACCCTTCCCCTAACCCTACTCCTAACAGTAACCCTAACCCTAACCCTAACCCTAACCCTACCCCTAACCATAACCCTAACCCTACCCCTACCCCTACACCTACCCCTATGCCTAACCCTAACCCTACCCCTAACCCTAACCCTAAGCCTAGCCCTAACCCTACCCTTAACCCTAACCCTAACCCTAACCCTAATCCTAACCCTACCCCTAAGCCAACCCTAACCCTAACCCAAACTCTACACCTAACCCGTACCCTAACCCTAACCACACCCCTAACGCTAACTGTAACACTAACCCTAACACTACCCCTAACCCTAACCTTAACCTTAACCCTACCCCTACTCCAAACCCTAACACTAACCGTAATCCTAACCCTACCCCTAACACTAACCCTAACCCTACCCCTAACCGTAACCATAACCCTAAGCCTCCTCCTAACCCTAACCCTAACCCTAACCCTAACCCCACCCCTAACCCTATCCTAACCCTAACCCTAACCCTAATCCTAACACTAATCTTAACCCTAACTGTAACCATACACCAACAACTAACCCTACCCCTACCCTTAACCCTAACCCTAACCCTACCCATAACCCTAACTTTAACCCTAACCCTAACCCTACCCCTAACCGTAACTCTAACCCGAAGCCTAACCCTAACCCTACCCCTAACCGTAACCCTAACCCTAACCCTACGCCTAACCCTATCCTAACCCTAAACCTAACCCTAACCCTAACCCTATCCCTAACCCTACCCGTAACCCTAACCCTAACCCTAAACCTAACCCGAACCCTAATCCTAACCCTAACCCTAACCCTAACCCTAATCCTAACCCTACCCCGATCCCGAACCCTAATCCTAACCCTAACCCTAAACCTAATCCGAATCCTAAACCTAACCATACCCCTAACGCTAACTCTAACACTAACACTACCCCTAACCCTCACCGTAACCTTAACCCTACCCCTACCCCAAACCCTAATAATAACCCTAACCCTAACGCTACCCCTAACACTAACCCTAACCCTAACCCTAACCCTAACCCTAACCGTAACCCTAACCCTAACCCTAATACTAACCCTAACCCTTTCCCTAACCCTATTCCTAACACTATCCCTAACCCAATCCCTAACCTTACCCCTAACCGTAACCCTAACCCTAACCCTACCCTAACACTAACCCTAACCCTAACCCTAAACCTAACTCTACCCCTAACCGTAACCCTAACCCTTAACACTAACCGTAACCCTTCCCCTAACCCTACTCCTAACACTAAACATAACCCTAACCCTAATCCTAACCCTACCCCTAACCGTAACCCTAACCCTACCCCTAACCCTACCCCTACCCCTACACCTACCCCTAACCCTAACCCTTCCCCTAACACTAACCATAACCCTAACCCTAACCCTAACCCTACCCCTAACCGTAACCCTAACCCTACCCCTACTCCTACCCCTACCCCTAACCCTAACCCTAACCCTTCCCCTAACCCTAACCCTAAGCCTAGCACTAACCCTACCCTTAACCCTAACCCTAACCCTAACCCTAACCCTAATCCTAACCCTACCCCTAACCCAACGCTAATCCTAACCCAAACTCTACACCTAACCCGTACCCTAACCCTAACCACACCCCTAACGCTAACTGTAACCCTAACCCTAACACTACCCCTAACCCTAACCGTAACCTTAACCCTACCCCTACCCCAAACCCTAACACTAACCCTAATCCTAACCCTACCCCTAACACTAACCCTAACCCTAACCCTACCCCTAACCCTAACCCTAACCCTAAGCCTACTCCTAACCCTAACCCTAACCCTAACCCTAACCCTACCCCTAACAATAACTCTAACCCTAACTATAACCCTAACCCTATCCCTAACCGTAACCCTAACCCTAACCCTATGCCTAACCCTATCCTAACCCTAACCCTAACCCTAACTCTAACCCTAACCCTAACCCTAAACCTACCCCTAACCCTACCCCTAAACCTTACCCTTAACCTAACCCTAACACTAACCATAACCCTAACCCTAACCCTAACCCTACCCGAAACCCTAACCCTAACCCTAAACCTAACCCGAACCCTAATCCTAACCCTAACCCTAACCCTAACCCTAATCCTAAACCTACCCCTATCCCTAACCCTAATCCTAACCCTAACCCTAAACCTAACCCGAATCCTATCCCTAGCCATACCCCTAACGCTAACTCTAACCTTAACACTACCCCTAACCCTCACCGAAACCTTAACCCTACCCCTACCCCAAACCCTAATAATAACCCTAACCTTAACCCTACCCCTAACACTAACCCTAACCCTAACCCTAACCCTAACCCTAACCGTAACCCTAACCCTAACCCTAATACTAACCCTAACCCTTTCCCTAACCCTACTCCTAACACTATCCCTAACCCAATCCCTAACCTTACCCCTAACCGTAACCCTAACCCTAACCCTACCCTAACCCTAACCCTAAACCTAACTCTACCCCTAACCGTAACCCTAACCCTAACCTTAACACTAACCGTAACCCTTCCCCTAATCCTACTCCTAACACTAACCCTAACCCTAACCCTAACCCTACCCCTAACCGTAACCCTAACCCTACCCCTACCCCTACCCCTACCCCTAACCCTAACCCTAACCCTTCCCCTAACCCTAACCCTAAGCCTAGCCCTAACCGTACCCTTAACCCTAACCCTAACCCTAACCCTAATCCTAAGCCTACCCCTAACCCAACCCTAATCCTAACCCAAACTCTACACCTAACCCGTACCTTAACCCTAACCACACCCCTAACGCTAACTGTAACCCTAACCCTAACACTACCCCTAACCCTAACCGTAACCTTAACCCTACCCCTACCCCAAACCCTAACACTAACCCTAATCCTAACCCTACCCCTAACACTAACCCTAACCCTAACCCTACCCCTAACCATAACCCTAACCCTAAGACTACTCCTAACCCTAACCCTAACCCCACCCCTAACCCTAACCCTAACCCTAACACTAACACTAATCTTAACCCTAACTCTAACCATACACCAACAACTAACACTACACCTACGCTTAACCCTAACCCTAACCCTACCCATAACCCTAACTTTAACCCTAACCCTAACCCTACCCCTAACCGTAACTCTAACCCTAACCCTAACCCTAACCCTACCCCTAACCGTAACCCTAACCCTAACCCTATGCCTAACCCTATCCTAACCTTAACCCTAACCCTAACTCTAACCCTAATCCTAACCCTAAACCTACCCGTAACCCTCCCCCTAAACCTTACCCTTACCCTAACCCTAAACCTAACCCTACCCGTAACCCTAAACCTAACCCGAACCCTAATCCTAACCCTAACCTTAACCCTAATCCTAACCCTACCCCTATCCCTAACCCTAATCCTAACCCTAACCCTACTCCTAACCCGAACCCTAACCCTAACCATACCCCTAACGCTAACCCTAACCCTAACACTACCCCTAACCCTAACCGTAACCTTAACCCTACCCCTACCCCAAACCCTAATAATAACCCTAACCCTAACCCTACCCCTAACACTAACGCTAACCCTAACCCTAAACCTAAACCTAACCCTACCCCTAAACCTAACCCTAACCCTAATCCTACCCCTAACCCTAACCCTAAACCTAACCCTACCCATAACTGTACCTCTAAACCTAACCCTAAATCTACCCCTACCCCTAACCCTAACCTTAACCCTAACCGTAACCCTAAACCTACCCCTACCCCTAACGCTATCCTAACCCTAACCCTAACCTAACCCTAACCCTAACACTAATCCTAACCCTAACCTAACAGTAACCCAACCCCTAACCCTACCCCTACCCCTACCCCTAAACCTAACCCTACCCCTAACCGTAACCCTACCCCTAAACCTACCCCTACCCCTAAGCCTAACCCTAACCCTACCCCTACCCCTAACCGTAACCCTAACCCTAACCCTACCCCTAAGTCTAAACCTAAACCTAACCCTACATCTAATCGTAACCCTATCCCTAACGCTTACCCTAACACTACCCTAACACTAAACCAAAACCTAATCCTAAACCTACCCCTACACCGAACCCTAAGCCTAGCCCTAATCCTACCCTTAACCCTAACCCTAACCCTAACCCTACCCCTAACAGTAACCCTAACGCTAACCCTAACCCTACCCCTAACGGTAACCCTAACCCTAACCCTAACCCTACTCCTAACCACAACCCTAACCCTTCACCTAACCTTTACCCTACCCCTACCCCTAACCGTAATCGTAATGCTAACCTCAACCCTACTCCTAACGGTAACCCTAACCCTAAACCTAATCCTAACCCTACCCCTAACGTAACCCTAACCCTAACCCTAACGCTAACCCTAACCCTAACTCTACCTCTACCCCAACCCTAACCCTGACCCTAACCCTACCCCTAACCCTACCCCTAACCCTAACCCTAAACCAAACCCAACCCCTAAACCTACCCTAACCCTACAGCTAACACTAACCCTAACGCTAACCCTAACCCTAAACCTAACCCTACCCCGAAACCTAACCCTAACCCTAACCCTAGCCCTAACCCTAACCCTAAACCTAACCCTACCCATAACCATACCTCTAAACCTAACCCTAAATCTACCCCTACCCCTAAACCTAACCTTAACCCTAACCGTAAGCCTAAACCTACCCCTACCCCTCACCCTAACCCTAACCCTAACCCAAATCCTACCCCTACCCATACCCTAACCCTAACCTAACCCTAACTCTATCCCAACCTCTAACCCTAACCCTAACCATAACCCTAAACCTACACATAACCCTAACCATAACACTAACCCTACACTTAACCCTAACCCTTCCCCTAACCCTAACCCTAAGCCTAGCCCTAACCCTACCCTTAACCCTAACCCTAACCCTAACCCTACCCCTAACAGTAACCCTAACCCTAACCCTAACCCTACTCCTACCCCTAACCCTAACCATAACTCTAACCCTACCCCTAACCCTAACCCTCACCATAACCCTACCCCTAACCCTAAACCTACCCCTAACCCTACCCCTAAACCTTACCCTAAACCTACCCCTAACCCTAACCCTAAACCTAACACTAACCCTAACCCTAACCCTAACCCTAACCCTAACACTACCCGTAACCCTAACCCTAACCCTATCCCTAAACATAACCAGAATCCTAACCCTAACCCTAACACTAACCCTAACCCTAACCCTAACCTACGCCTAAACCGAACCCTAACCCTAACCATACCCCTAACACTAACCCTAACCCTAACCCTAACCCAAACCCTACCCCTAACCGTAACCCTCACCCTAACTCTAACCCTAACTCTAACCCTTCCCCTAACCCTACTTCTAACACTAACCCTAAACCTAACCCTAACCCTACTCCTAACCGTAACCCTAACCCTAAACCTACCCCCAACACTATCCTAACCCTAACCCTAACCCTAACCCTAACCCTAACACTAATCCTAACACTAACCCTAACCCTAACCCTACCCCTAACCCCCCCTAAACGTTACCCTAACCCTAACCCTGACCTTAACCCTAACCCTAACCCTACCGTAACCCTAACCCTAACCCTAACCCTAAACCTAACCCGAACCCTAACCCTAACCCTAACCCTAACCCTAACCCTAATCCTAACCCTACCCCTAACCCTAACCCTAATCCTAATCCTAACCGTAACCCTACACCTAACCCGAATCCTAACCCTAACACTACCCCTAACCCTAACCGTAACCTTAACCCTACCCCTACCCCAAACCCTAACACTAACCCTACCCCTAACCCTACCCCTAACACTAACTCTAACCCTAACCCTACCCCTATTCCTAACCCTAACCCTAACACTAACCCTAACCCTAACCCATCCCCACACCCTACTCCTAACACTAACCCTAACCCTAAACCTAACCCTACCCCTAACCGTAACCCTAACCCTAACCCTACAACTAACCATATCCTAACCCTAACCCTAACACTAACACTAATCCTAACCCTAACCCTACCCCTACCCTAACCCTAAACCTAACCCTACCCCTAACCGTAACCCTACCCCTAACCCTACTCCTAACCCAACCCTAACCCTAATCCTACCCTAACGGTAACGCTAACCCTAACCCTAACCCTACCCCTAACGGTAACACTAACCCTAACCCTAAACCTAAACCTAAAAATACCCCTAACCATAAGCCTAAGCCTAATCCTACCCCTAACCCTAACCCTAACCCTAAACCTAAACCTAAACCTAACCCTTCCCCTAACCCTAACCCTAAGCCTAGCCCTAACCCTACACTTAACCCTAACCCTAACCCTAAACCTAACCCTACCCCTAACCGTAACCCTAACGCTAACCCCAACCCTACCCCTAATGGTAACCCTAACCCTAACCCTAACCCTACTCCTAACCCTAACCCTAAACCTAACCCTACACCTAACCCTAATCCTAACCCTAACCCTAACCCTAACCCTACTCCTAACCCTAACCCTAACCCTAACCCTAACCCTGCACCTATCGCTAACCCTAACCCTACCCCTACCCCTACCCCTACCCCTACCCCTAACCCTAACCCTACCCCTAACCCTAACACTAACCCTAAACCTAACACTAATCCTAACCCTAACCCTACCCCTGACCCTAACCCTAACCTTATCCCTAACCCTAAACCTACACGTAACCCTAACCCTACCCCTAACCCTAATCCCAACCTCAACACCAACCCCAACCCTAACCCTAACATTACCCTACCCCTAACCCTAACCCTAACTCTAACTCTAACCCTAAACTTAACTCTACCCCTAACCCTAACCCTAACCCTAACCTAACCCTAACCCTAACCCTAACTGTATCACTACCCCTACCCCTACCCCTAACCCTACCCTAACCCAAACCCTACCCCAAACCCTACCCCTACCACAAGCCCTAATAGTAACCCTAACCCTACCCCTACCCCTAACCGTTACCCTAACCC
>JANJXV010000041.1:9800000-9802500 GCA_024803745.1 Megascapheus bottae | reverse complement strand
CCCTCACCCTACCCCTAACCATAACCCTAAACCTAACCCTATCCCTAACCCTATCCTAACCCTAACCCTAACCCTAACCCTAAACCAACCCCTAAACCTACCCCTAAACCTTACCCTTACCCTAACCCTAACCCTAACCTTAAACCTAACCCTAACCCTACCGTAACCCTAACCCTAACCCTAGTGCTAATCCTAAACCGAACCCTAACCCTAACCCTAACCCTAATCCTAACCCTACCCCTAACCCTAACCCTAATCCCAACCCTAACCATAACCTAACCCGAACCCTAACCCTAACCATACCCCTAACGCTAACCCTAACCCTAACCCTAACACTACCCCTAACCCTAACCGTAACCTGAACCCTACCCCTACCCCAAACCCTAACACTAACCCTAACCCTAACCCTACCCCTAACACAAACCCTAACCCTAACCCTAACCCTCACCGTAACCCTAACCCAACCGTAATCCTAACCCTAACCCTTCCCCTAACCCTACTCCTAACAATAACACTAACCCTAGCCATAACCCTACCCCTAACCGTAACCCTAATCCTTACCCTAACCCTAACCCTATACTAACCCTAACCCTAACCCTAACCATAACCATAACACTAATACTAACCCTAACCCTAACCCTAAAGCTAACCCTAACCCTACCCCTAACGGTAACCCTAACCCTAACCCTAACCCTACTCCTAACCCTAAACCTAACCCTACACCTAACCCTAACCCTATCCCTAACTGTAACCCTAATTCTAACCCTAACCCTACCCCTAACCATCACCAAAAGCCTAACCCTAACCCTACACCTAACGCTAACTCTAACCCTAAACCTAACCCTACCCCTACCCTTAACCCTAACCCTAATCCTACACTAAACGCGAAATCTAACCCTAACCCTAACCCTACCCCTAACCATAACCCTACACTTGACCATAACCCTAAATCTAACCCTACCCCTACCCCTAACGCTAACCCTAACCCTAAACCTAATCATAACCCTAAACCTACCCCTAACCCTAACCCTAACCCTACCCCTTACCCTAAGCCTAACCTTAACCCTAACCCTAACCCTACACGTAAACCTAACCCTATCCCTAACCCTAATCCCAACCCCAAGCCCAACCCCAACCCTAACCCTAACCCTAACCCTAACTCTAACCCTAACCCTAACCTTAACGCTGCCCCTAAACCTAACCCTAACCCTAACCTAATCCTAACCCTAACCCTAACCGTAACACTACCCCCACCCAAACCCTAACCCTAACCCTAAACCTACCCCTACCCCACAAGCCCTAATCCTAATCCTAACCCTAACCCTAACCCTAACCCTCCCCTAACCCTACCCCTAACCCTAACCCTAACCCTACACCTAACCCTAACCCTATCCCTAACTGTAACCCTAACTCTAACCCTAACCTACCCCTAACCATCACCCAAACCCTAACCCTAACCCTACCCCTAACCCTAACCCTAACCCTACACCTAACCCGAACCCTAACCCTAACCCTAACCCTAACCCTAACTCTTACCCTAACCCTAGCCCTGACCGTAACCCTAAATCTAACCTTAACCCTGCCAATAACGCTAACCCTAACCCTAATCCTAACCCTAACCCTATCCCTAACCCTAAACCTAACCCTACCCCTAAACCTAACCCTAACCTTAACCCTTACCCTAACTCTAAACGTAACCCTAACCCTATCCCTAACCCTAATCCCAACCCCAACCCCAACCCCAACCCTAACCCTAACCCTAACCCTACCCCTAACCCTAACCTTAATCCTACACCTAATCCGAACCCTAAGCCTAACCCTAACCCTAACCCTAACCCTTATCCTAACCCTAGCCCTGACCGTAACCCTAAATCTAACCTTAACCCTAACAATAACGCTAACCCTAACCCTAATCCTAACCCTAACCCTACCCCAACCCTAACCCTAATCCTACCCCTAAACCTAACCCTAACCTTAACCCTAACCCTAACCCTACACGTAACCCTAACCCTATCCCTAACCCTAATCCCAACCCCAACCCCAACCCCAACCCTAACCCTAACCCTAACCCTACCCCTAACTCTAACCCTAACCCTAACCTTAACGCTACCCCTACCCCTACCCCTAACCCTAACCTAATTCTAACCCTAACCCTAACCGTATCACTGCCCCTACCCCTAACCCTAACCCTACCCTAACCCTAACCCTACCCAAAACCCTACCCCTACCACAAGCCCTAACCCTAACCCTAACCCTAACCCTAACCCTACCCCTAACAGTTACCCTAACCATAACCGTAATCCTAACCCTACCCTAACCCTAAGCCTACCCCTAACCCTAACCTAACCCGAACCCTAACCCTAATCCTAACCCTAATGCTAATCCTAAACCTACCCCTAACCCTAACCCTAACCCTAACTCTACACCTAACCCGAACCCTAACCCTAACCCCTAACCCTAACTCTAACCCTAACACTAACCCTAATCCTAACCCTAACCC